>JAUJPO010084549.1:0-10269 GCA_032270745.1 Tiaropsis multicirrata | reverse complement strand
ACTTCTAAAATTATAACAAAGAAGACCGGATGCATTCCTGAAACGTTATAGCGTTATAAAAGAACTTCTGGATTCATAAAAAAAAACACGAGATTATGCACAAAAAACGACAAAAACAATTGAGGAAAGAATAGCTTTAAAAACAAGAACCACTGGCCAACGTACGCTGTCTGCTGACCGCTGACCGCCTCAGAAGCATATGGTCTGTGAAATCAAAGTCACGGTCCATATTTTGTATGAATTTTTGTTCGCTTTTTGCTACATAAGGTTGATTTCCCTTTTCTGTTTTGTTCGATAAATAAGAATAGGTTTGAATTCTTTTACACCACTTAACTCACAAAGTCTTACTCTACGGATCGTGATAAATATTTTTCCAAATTGCGACCTGCAACCTCTAACCTGTAACCTGTAACCTGAACCTGTAACCTGTAACCTGAACCTGCGTTTCGTACTAGCCGGTAAACCAGTTCATAATGCATCAATTTTTTGTTGATGAATATTGACACCAAAAACCAACCATAGTGTGTTACTCAAATCAAGATTGACAAATAGTTCAACATATCAATGAATTTCTTTATCCGAATTTGCAAAAAACTGCATACTCCCATGAGATGTGACACTTCTTCGCCTTGTGTTAAAATCGTTGAAATCACTAGATTTGCACTTTTAAATAAATCATCAACTACTTTTATGTGTCCAATGCTAGTACAAGAGATTTGATGGTTTTACTTTGTACTTCTAACGACTAGTTGGTTCATTTCGTCTCCTCTTTTCACAAACCCTGGCCATAGCTTTCACTAAACTGCCACCTTTTTCTAAAAATAAAATTTCACGGCTTTTTATGTAATGTGTATAATGGGGTATTATTAAGTTTCGATTTGCACGGTCGTTTGATGGTGCGTGCATAAAAGAATTCATTTCAGATTTGTTGCACTTGTTATATTGCAACTTAATGATGGTATTATTATAAAGATACATGTATTTGAATGATATTGTCCTCGTGTTCTCACTTATCTTGTTAAAATGTAAATGACAAGAGTTTTTTTTGCACAAAAAAAGTAAGTATTTTCCCCCACTGACTAAGTGTACCAAGTTTCATTAAGATTAAATAAAGACTGTAATCTTTTAGAAGGGGGTGTCCATAATAGGAGCATGTCCATGATAGGTGCACTTCCCTTATGTAAACTGAATGATAAAAAGTTTTATTCAATAAATATAAAATATATAACATCTAACCTATATCAATCCCTGCCCGCCTGGATCGCAGACATGACTGTCTGGCGTGTTGGAGTAGAGATAATCAAGAAAGTCATAGTCAGCATACATAGAAAATAATTGGCTGGCGTGAGAATTAATTCTGGTTAAAAAGTTTACAGTTTTAAGCAATAATTATGCTTATAAACTGGAAATATCGCAGAGCTTTTGGGGGCTTCGCCCCGTGAAACCCCTTCAGTGCTCTGCCCTGGACCCTCCAGGGGCATACAGTGCCCCCAAACCTCCTGCCTCGTTGTACAATTTCCAGTCTTCAATCGCAGTACATGTTCAATCCAATCTTTCATTGAATCAATGTTGAATTTGCTAATTTTTTTGTTCAAGAAGTTTTTTTTCACAAATCTTTGTCTTTAGATTGAAAAACAAATCTTTTCAGGGTTCATTCTTGAATTGCAGAACTTTTTACATATATATATTATATATTATAATTTCAAAAAGTTCATTCATAATTCTTTATATATATTCCTAGCATTACAACTGTCTTAGAAATGGATTTAAAATTTTCTCCTATCTTCATTAGAATTAATTAAAGATTTATGAATTTACAGAAAACACCAAAAGGGGAGCGGAAAGTTGTTGATATCATTGATTGCTCAGGCTCTGGAGATGTTGACACATCAACGATTGTCAAAGTTGACCCTGAAGACAACACAATCACTGGATTGACTGGAAGAAAACTCACTGTAAGTATTAACTTCGACCACTCACTCCACTTTAGTTTTGATAAATTTGTTAGGTCTGTTGTTAAAAAAATAAATGATTATTTGTGAGACAAACTTTGTAAGACTTAACTTTGAATAGAGGTGAGATTCCAGTAAGCATAGTAGGTATGTTTGACTTCGAAACAACATCTTTGATTTTGTCAAAAACGCCACAGAGACGTCAAGTGTTTACTGCAATATCAATGGTGTACGGACCATGTGTTGCAGCATTATTTTTGTGCTTTTACGGTACCACAGTTCTAACAAAACCTAATCCAAATTAACCTGAATAATATAACAGATATTAGCAGATTCAATGTTAAAATTATTAACTTATTTTTTGTATTAAAGGTACCAAACTCATGGAACAACCCTACTGGTGATTTTTATGTTGGCTGCAAGCGACTGTATTCACTATTTCCAACAAGCCCAAGAAGACGAATTAAGGTATATAAGAAATATGGTTTCAGGTCATGTTGTTCATACCCTTTAGCTTCCAAATGTTGGATGCTGACCCTTCCCAAAATCTAGTGTTGATAGTTGATAATGTATAAATTTGGTTATTTGTATTTTTTATTTTGTATCCACTGGACACTGTCTATCAGTAACATTGACTATTTCAGATAACAAAATACCCTTTTAGTTTTAGGACTTAATCTAAATATTTATTGTTTTTTTACTTTTTAAATGTTTTTATTTATTTGCAGAAAGAATTGAAGGAAGAAGAGTGGGAGCCTGCACAACAACTTGCTCTCTCTAAGGCAAATGCTAATGTTCTGGAAGAAGAAACTAAGCAAGGCTCTGCCATCAAGACAGAGGTATATATAAATTTGAAATAATTATATTTTGTATTATTTTTAAACCAATGAGGTATTTAACCAAATATCTTATATAGGTACAAAAATTTGCAGGAACTGAATTTGCAGTTTTTGCAGTTTCTATTGTTTTATAGCAAAAGACTAGTGTTCTATAACAATAAAAAGCCCAAGATCCTCAAATTAGATTCCTGCAAAACTTTGTACCCTTAAGGTAGTATTTCTTATTAGTTTTAAGTCAATTAGCTTTGACTCGTATAGATGCTCCTATGATTTAAAAAAGTATAATATTTAGAGAAGCCCCAGTTTAATCATATTTTCTTGTTATTTCTTAAAAAGGAGCAAAAGCTTCAATTGGATGATTTAAAATCGACCGTTGATTGTTTGAAGAAATTCAATGAAAAATATGATGATTGTGGTCCAGTTTATGATTGTGTCGTCTTTAATGATGGAGAAGAATGGAAGTAAGTCATTAAATAGCTAAATGATGTACTAAATACTTTTGTAAAGAATATTATTGAATTGAATATAAACAAGATTTTGTATACCACGTGGGGCAGATGTAATGGATTTGTAAAAACGAAGTTGATGGGTGGTAAAAGGACAGACTTTCCTGTTAAAATAAATGGTAAAAACTAGCTTTAGTTAAAAATCTGAAGCAAAATATTGTTAAAAAACAGAATGATCAATCTGTGGCGATGAAATGGGTTTTTTCGTGACAAAGATGAGTTCTAGACATCAAGCTCACACATTATGTATCTAATAAATGGGAAACCACAAATTTAAAGTTTTCAAATTTTTAATGAGCAAACTGTTTTGTTTCCTGGATAAAAGTTTTTAGTTAGCTATTCATTCACAATTTTCCATGACTATGAAGTTCTTTTAAAGGCAGGTACGAGAGTTCTTAGTGAAGTTAAAAACTTTGAAATTTAAACCCTTCTTGCACTATCATCGTGCACTTTGTTACTTTATAGGGCTTGTGTAGATACTACACAGACTGGAGCACTAGAGAATTGCCAATTGATGAGCTCCTTTCATGTGAATGGTGAATATGGAAGGTTTAGTGACAGAGGTATAAAGTTGTTGATCTCAAATTATTACTTTTAGCTTCATTTATTTTGGAATTTTTAAGAATATAGTGTCCTCATATTGTATTTTTTTGTCTCTTTCCTCAGTAATCTTGAAATTGAGCTTTTCTCTGACTCTTTACGTGCATGGGTCAGGAAGACTTGTTTATTAGTTCAACTCTTATTAAGTCCAAAAAATGGCCTTCACTAATTCGATTTTCTATTTCATATTTAGATATGGTAAACTATGGTCTAACCATACTGGATGATGGAAAAAGATTGTCAATTATCACCAACTCAAGTATACATGATAATTTTATTAACATTAACTTGTCACCCCTGTCTCTCCCTGTGCCCCAGTAGAAACCTTGAATTTAGTGAAAATTTGAATTTTTATTTAGCCCACTGGGGTATGTATAGTTCAAAGCACAATATAATTTCCAGTCGGGTAACTTTTTGTATTTCTCTTGGGCTGAAAAGTAGGAGGACGTTTTTGGACAATCCTTCCATTTGGATAGCAATAGGGCAGATTCTAGCGTGCCATAAATATTGCTGTTGAAAGTAATTAAGTAATTTGACAAAAACAGTTGATGATCACTAAAAAGATTTTAAACACTAGTTAAATTAAAGCAATTTTAATTATTTTTCAAATCCAAATAAATGGCAGGAAAACCAAATTACAAAATTCACCTGCGACTGATTTTATTTTATTATAAAAATGATATTATTTTCAGGTTCACATGGTACCCATGTTGCTTCAATTTCTTCAAGTTATTTTGAGGATAAACCTGAACTGAATGGTATTGCACCAGGTGCTAAGGTATGAATTAATTTTAATAATATAAAAATCTCATTAAAATCATGATTAAAAAGTCTTCCCTTCATATTGAGCAACCAAGAAAATATTCAATACTTGGCAAGCATATTAGAGTAGTGTCTGTAGGTAATATGGTAGTTGGTAGCTAAACAGAGGAAAATGTAATTATTTGGCGTATTTATCTATTCCTCTGGAGCTCTGAAGTGTCATTTGTTTGTAAACAGGCAAATTTGCGAAATATAATCTTTGTGAGATCTTTGATTTTCCAATTCGTGAAAATAAATTCCTGCAAAATTATTCCCATTAAAAAGGTAACTATTGTTTGGATTTTCTTTTTCTTGGCTTTCAGATCATTTCTATGCAAATCGGTGACAACAGAGTGGATGGCATGGAAACAGGAACTGCTTTGATTAGAGCTGTAAGTCGTTAAAATATTATTATTTCAACAACAAAATGTTGAAATTTCAGTGGTGTTTTATAAGATTTCGCTACTGCTGTGACAATATGCTACACTGTATATATCATCAAAATATCATTTTCAACAATGATGTATATATAGCTCTAGGGGCCCCTTTTGTTCATTATTTTCTGGAAATGATAATTTCCACTGGTTTTTCAATCAAAATCCCCGGTGAAAAACCCTTATTGGATTTTTTTGCCTTATTTTGTATCTCACTGACAAAATGTTTCCTACCGCGATCAGTGAAATTGATTGCGGGTAGTGAAATAATCTCCAAACATTCATTGTTTCTGTACATTTTCATACATTGATTTTACACCATTCTGAATTTTTTTATTCAGCTTAAGTGTGCAGTAGACCGAAAAGTTGATGTCATAAATTTGAGTTATGGAGAGTCAAGCAAGTGGGCAAACTCAGGGTAATTCCGTTTTAAAGCTACAATAATATCAAGATTTATCCAATAGCCTCTTATCCTTTCATGTTTTTAAATCTTTTTATTTTTGATGATGATGCTCTACTTATATATCTAATATATATATCAAATAACCTATCATTATTAATTTAGGATCATTTTTATGAACAAGATATAAATTACAATTATCAGTATTGTAGACAGGGTTTGCGCAAAATATGTGTTGGAGTGCATACACTTTCCGATGCATCTATTCACCTTATCAATAGTTAATGACTATCTTGTAAAAATTGGATCTACTACTGCACAAATTTTGCGCCGTCCCTTGCTATTGGCTACTGATTATAGTACATAAAACAGGTGATCACAAGCTTTAATATCTTGGGATGGTTCTTAGGATCATTGCTTTGCAAAACATGCTAATTTGTGCTGTACGTGCGAGCTATAAAGCAATAGTGGGAGTATACAAAAAGAGTTACTCCTTTAATTTCTATATTCTCATAATTTTTTGATTTTGCATTTTAAGGCGTGTGATTGAGATGATGAACAAGATCGTTGCAGAACACAACATTATCTTTATGTCAAGTGCCGGTAACAATGGTCCTGCACTTTCAACTGTTGGTGCACCAGGAGGAACTTCCGAGTTTGTTATTGGTAAGTTTTAATAACTATGAAAATAATTGATTTCTTTTAGAATTCATTGACATTTTCTTTTGTAGTGTTTTTTTGAGCCAGCCGACGTTGTAAAAAGTTTCTCCCGTAAAACAACGAGTAGAATTTTGCGTGTGAGATTTTTGTATTGTAAATAAAAACAGAAATGTTTCTGACTAAGATAGGTAGGCCCTTTTACCTAAACTGACTGCATATTTTTTTATTTTACAATAATTTCTCCAATTTTAAAACTTTCCAATCCAACGAGGTATAATTTTTTTAAACAGACTCATGACACACTATATAGTTGGCCCAAAAAAGCACAAAATATTCAGTGTCATTGGGCGTATCCCCTCTGTTAAGGATATCTAGGGGGGTTCGAAATTTTCAATATCATAGGATTCTTGAAATGCCCATTATGTTTTTTTTCACATTTTTATCATCATTTTGACCCTTCTCTTTCACAACATTGTTTCGTTAGGTGTTGGTGCTTACGTTTCACCTGACATGATGGCTGCCGAATATTCAATGCCTCAAAAACTCCCAGGAAATCAGTATACATGGTCTTCCACTGGTCCAAGGTATTATCAAATTGTGTAAAATCGACGACTCTTTCTGCCATTTCCCTCACATATTCTTTGCTTATATTACTTGATAGTTTAGATTTTTGCTTTTGTTGTTTGACACTTTTAACATTCTGATTTCAAACAAAAGGGGTTTCCAAGTTGACGGAATTTGAAAGAATTATCCATTCAACAATAAAGTACTTTGAAAATAATTATTTAGATTACGTGATCATTAACCATCCCTCACCAAATGGTCAGGCCATATTCAAAAAATATATATCAACAGTCATGGTGACTAAACACAGTGAATCTAACACCAATACAATATCAACCTGATGAAAAACTAAAAAAGAAGTGGTTTCTTTTACTAAAAGACTATTTTATGGCTATAAATTTGAACACAATTCTAGAATTTTTTTTCAAGGGGAAGTGTACGATCGGATCCTCAAGAGGTATAAAAAATGAACTATTTTTTCATTTAAAAATAATTATTTGATTTTCCTTTCGTAGTATTGACGGTGCACTTGGTGTTTGCATTACAGCACCGGGTGGTGCCATTACATCTGTGCCAAATTGGACATTGTCTAAAAGCCAATTGATGAATGGTACTTCAATGTCCTCACCAAATGCTACTGGAGGAGTTGGTATGAATTCACTCATGAGTTTTTTTTATCATTTTCGCCAGCCTTTCCAGACCTTTTTTTATCCACAATAAAAAATTAATAACATCTGTAGTTCTCTATTGGCTATCAATTAGCAATACAGTTTATGTAACTCCTATAATTCGAAAACTCATGTAATTCGAACAAAATGTTCTACTCCCCTGGGAATTCTAATGGCATAACTGTATTTTTTCCTAGCCTAACCTAGCCAAGTCTTTTTCATGTTTTTAATCATTCATGTTACCATTTCAGCCGTTTTGTTATCTGCTTTAAACAAAGAAGGAATACCACACTCTCCTAGAAGGTACGGTTACTATAGTAACGAGGAATTCCATGGTCCGAATAGGGTCAGTTTGAAAAATGGTCGCTTCCGTCCGACACTAAAAAGAAAAAGTAGACAATATTTAGACTTAAGTATCGGACGGAATGACCATTTTTCAACCAGACCCAATAGTTCTTTAAGACATTTTGGTTTTCATTTGTTTTTCATTTTCATTATCAATAAAAAAAACTGAAGTTTATGGTCGATAAAATGTTGTATCGATTTTTTGTAAAGGGATGAAATTTCATAATTTGTCAACAATAATTTATAACATTTATTTCGGGTTATTGAGAGAGGAGTAAACTTGAGGTTGATAAAAATGTTTGTTTTCTTTTCTACAATTTTAGCATTAGAAGAGCGCTTGAAAACACAGCATCTAAGATAGATGGTATGGACAATTATTATTATGTTCATTACTTTACATTAGCGAGGTTATTTCGGACGTGAAATCTACTTCTTGGACCTGTACATAAAACTTATCGACCGCGTGATCGCGGTGTTTTTACCGTGTTTCCTGCGCGCGTTGAGGAGAGGATTTAGGATATACAATTTAATTCTCGCATCACTAACTTGTTAGTCTAGATGAGTTAAATTTGTACTTTGAAAATCCGGTAATGTTTGTTTGGATGAACAAGACCAACTTTTGTTATTATAATTTTATCTTGGATTCCGAACTAGGCTAAGTTACAGCTTCGAATAGATTCACCACATTTTATTATTCGTCAAGGCTAGTTGACTTTTTAGCGGATTGGAATTAACTAGAATAAACTAGAAATAAGGAAGCGGGAAAACGAAAGTGAAAAATAAGTGAATACAAACATGGTGCGTGGTGGCTTAGCTAAGACACATCAACTACTTTTTTTGATTTTGATATAGTGGCTGAGTTGCAGCGAGGATTCCATTTTGGCTAAAATTGATCTTCGTCACTGGACCTTTTTACTATATTCCTTGGTAAAGAAAAGTGTCAAAGTTTTGTTTTAGTAAATATGAACAAGGAAATGATCTGCTCTGCTCTGCTCTGCTCTATGGTCTATATTGAGACTTCTTAATTTGTTAATCGTTTTACGACAAGTAACTTAACTGAAGTAACTGAGGAATATATCATCATTCGTGTATGATGTATATACATTTCTTAAATGCTTCTGGCGAAGATTGAATCATTCTTCATGCATTTGAATCCGACTTTTTTCACAAAGAAAGAACATTGATTTTGGTTTAGAAAAAGGGTAGCAATTTGAGTAACATTCTAAAAATAAAAAATGTGGCAAATTCTGACTAACTGAAGAACCTTATCATTGATTTTTTGTCAAAATCTCCTGTCCATGTAGTCCGGTGTAATGTGGCTCATGTGAAAAGGTTGGGTACCCAATTTGGGTGCCCAATTGGGCTACCTATTACCTCTAAAACTGCACATCAACATGCTTATGACGTAATCTTATTCGATAAAGCAAAGTTTATCAGCGTAAGTAGTATGTTTTTAATATCTCATTGAACATCTCGACTTCCTTTTTATATATATATTTTTTATTTTAGGCGTCTAGATGCTACTGTAGACTATACTATTTTGAAATTCATGTTTGCAATGATGTATAATAGAACTCTGGATAAACAACTTGCCGAGTTTTCATCGATATCTCATGTTTAGCTATGTCCGCAGTAATAACATTATTGTTCACCCTCCAATCGCAATAAAATCATTTGTCGTTCCTTTTTTATTGTCTTATTCAATAAGATACAACAATTCAATTCCCAAATGGAATCATAAGTTTTCCTCAGAGAGGATACATCATGGAATTAATGGTAAGGATATGTCGTTATGACGTTTCAGATTGAGGAGATAGATGTCAAAAACACGCTATCTATAAGAAATTATATGATGACACCAGGAATTTTTATACTTAAGCCTCATTAAACTCACCATGTCACCGCGTGCCACCAAAACACTTTTACCCCATTATAAAGTGAAGATCAATCAAGAAATTTATCATATATTGGCACTCAACAAGTGAATGGCTTAGAAATATTTCAATCTAAAGTTTTAGTACTGTTTAATACGCTTTCATAAATTTTTCTTGCATAAAGAAGTATTTCCAAAATGCGATTTGAGCTTTTCTGAATTTGATCTAAAAGTTTCTTTCAGTGAAAGCATAAAGACGGGAAGAAATACGGCTTTTTAGGAAAAAGTTTATTAAACATTTTTCATAATGAATCATCTTCGAGCCGCCATGACAGTTTCAAAAACAATAGATAAACAATGCCTTGCTCTCCACCGTTTTATAAGATATTTATCCAGAGTTCTATTATACATCCTTGATGTTTGAAATCCGCGATTGATTAAAAAAAGTATTATCTTAACTCTTAAGGGAATGAATTAATAATAATAATAATAATAATAATAACAATAATAATATTCTACGACCGCCTAAGTCTTAGGCTTGGTCGGGATGGTCTCTCCACACACACAAGGCCTACTCATGTTCGTGAGAAACTATTCCATACCAGACCTTCCTAATTTCTTGCTCAT
>JAUJPO010084538.1:0-10271 GCA_032270745.1 Tiaropsis multicirrata | reverse complement strand
AAAGGATTTTAGCTTGATTTTATAGTATGTTGTGACAATAAAGTCATAAAACCCGACCTAGGGGGTGTATGATCACAGAATTTGGCAAAAATGTTCCTAATATAATTTTATTAAAAGTCAAAAAGTTTCAGATCATTTCAGAAATTTTATTTTATATCACTATATCCAATCAATATCAAACACTACTCTGAAAATGGACGATAGTTGTCTCAGATAATAATGACCACCAGAAATTTGGAAGATTCACGAGACAAGAGTAGAATCAGAAGACCTCAAAGACTCAAACCCATAACAAAAGTCACGAGTCAGAGTTTAGATAATTCCCAATTAAATGTATTAAAAAAATATCCATAGCCGCTGATAGACCTACTGAATGTTGGCCAGAAAAATACATTTAGAAGAGGATTACCCAAGAAACCAGTTGTGGAAACTTACAAGCTTTCTTGAAGGTGCTGCAACTTGACATGTTCTTTATGGTCATACAGACTGTTGTTGTCAAATGTTCTTCGGTGTAGTGAAGTTATCAACTATTTTCATCGCAAAATATTGTCTAAATTTCAGAGATTTTTTCAAACTTTTTTCTCACTTCTTTCTCCCTTCTTTTTTTTTCATCAAATGAAGCGATTAATAATCATCACAGGCGAAAGATGAAGAAGATTGAAGAGATAAGGTGAAGAAGAAAAAGTTTATTTCTCCCCCTCTCCCTTTCTCTACTACGTAACAAGACTGTGAAAAGATTGAACACAAAGAAAATTATAAAGAAAATGATGAACAGCAAGGTACAGAACACAACTGAGAGTTCCAAATAGAAGATGTTTCGTATAAATTATTTAGACGACGAAAGAAATCGTAACTCGGTATCATAAAGAAAGAAGAACAACTTGTTTAAATGAAGAACGATTGTATCTTGTAGAGCGATGACACTGTTCCATGGCTGTGGAAGAAATTAGACTTAAGAAAATCAGAAAGCTCTCTAAAAGACTTTATAAGCACAACATAGGATGAATATGCGAAATAAATCTCAATGCAAAAGTACAAGCACTCATGTCAAAGTTACCACCATGAGGCTTACTACCAAACAATTTATGTTCGCTTGTATCATTTAGTCGGTAATCATGATAAAGATAGACATCCCTACAAACAAGCTTTCATAAAAAGTCGCTTTTTATTTGACCAATTAAGTTTTAAAAACAAACTCTGTATAGGTTGTTCAAATGACTCATTCACTGTCGCCTTTATTGAAAGGAAAGGTCCCCTATAGTTTGAAACATAGACATTAAAAGACCCTTTGGAATGAAGACTTTGCAAGATGGTTAGTGAAAAAATATTTGTATCAATGAGACCACCATTACTGAATCTGAAAATCACCTTGTTGAATTGGACGTCAAAACATTGTTGCTTCAAAGAAACCAGCTTTAAATACAAGCAAGAATATTGTTAAAACTTTTTAAAACAGCTCAATTCTACTTTAATCAACGAAACAAAATATTTTCAAGAAAGAAAAGATTACACACCTCTGAAACCTCCAACGATCATCTTCCAAACAAAGTCTCAAACTTTCTTAACATTGCATCTTGAGACAAATAACAAATCTTCTTCATCTCTAACTTTTAACAGAAAGTATAGCATCCTCAGACTGAAAATCTCAAAATGTGTGAAAAATGCAAAGAATAAAAACAAAGAATAAAATAATCTAGCAGCTTGTTAGTTTATTGGCTTCTTTTTATTGGATTTTAATAAAAGAGAAAAAGAAACAATAAAGTTTTGAGAAGAAGAAACAATAAAACGTTCCCTTTAAATTTTCACAAGCATATCTGAACTTGAAATATATTTCGAAACAGTTTAAAATGATATTTAAAGATCAATTGTTGATACAAACATACAATCAGCGCAGATACTTTTGTAGAGACTTTTATTGTATATTTTTTTCACGTCGAACCTTTGAGGTCAAACATCTAAGAGATATTTTGGTACTTTGACATAATCGAAGCTTTCCAGAGCTTTCAAAAAAAATATGTATATATATTTTAAACAAGACAAGAACAAGAAGAGCAAATTGGGCCTACCTGCACTGGTGGTACGACGGCGGCTTGCCAACAAAATTTGTAATTAATTAGGAATGTTATGACTGACTGACTGAACTTTCAGACAATGCAAAACAGTAAAGTTGAGTGACACCATTATGTCATTTCGGGTCATGGTACTATTTGCTAACCTTAAAACACGAATTGCTTTGCTGTGTTTGTAGGTGCCGAGATTATAGTAAAATCTAGCTGAGAATAATATAGAAACAAAATTGAAAGAATTTCTTACCACTGACAGCAGTAACTTTAGTGCCTGGCCTTCTGCTCATGATGCCTTCTTTCTTAGCAATATCCAAAGTATGAAAAGTTCCTCTACGTTTCAGGTTGATACTTTTCTTTGAAGGGGGGAATAATGAATTGTCCTGTGCAATTGGCGTATGTATGACTGGTAGGCTATTGTTGACGACAGGTGCACGCTTGTTGACTTTCGGTCTTTCACCAGCACTGAATGATTTGTGTCTCTTGACCACTGAGAATTGAAATAAGGAGATAAAAAAGTAATGATGCTCAATCTCGGAAAATAGAATAAATTGAAAAATTGACTTATTAAGATGTATTATTACATCAAAATTTAAGTCATTTTTTGGATTTGAGGTAAGAGAAAATCTTGGAAAAGATCTTGGGAAGTATTTTAAGTGCAGTATCAATTTAAACCTTTTAAACTGGTAACAAAATTTTTTCTAACTTACTCATAGGATTCAGTCCAGATTTCTTTTGTAGCTTTGATGTATCTTTTGAGTAATTATCCAGTTTTTCAACAGTTGGTACTGGCTGCTTTAAACTGCTTTTTTTCTCATACATGCTATGATTACGTTGGAGGCTGTTTCTTCTCTGTTTCGTACCAGCAGCTGTTGCAGCCTCTGATCTCCCACTACTGTTTGATTCTTGAAGTTTTATGGTGGCATCGAAAGTTGCGTTCAGTCTTGTGAGAGTTGCAGATTCGATCCTTGTTGAAGACTCCATTACAGCTGATGCAGATGCTCTACGACTGAATTGTGGGATCCTGGATGATAGCCTGCCGCTGCTCATGCTGGCTGATAGCATTTTTGCTCCTAAAAATGAAAGGATTTTCAGATTATCATATCTATAACTACCTTACACTCTGACTGGTATCATTATCTAGTTGTCTATTTTGTAGGATTCATTTAATTCTAGTCTATTTTAAATTAAAGAAAAAATGAACTTCACCCTATTTATTCAATAATAACATTTTCTCAAAAATGAGACTTTACTCATCTTTGCTGTAAAAGATTTTTCAAAAATATAACTTCAATCAAAAAGATATAGCAAAAAGTTAGGATGCGATTGAGCTAAAAAAGGCTACACTCTTTTTTTATAAGAACATTTTCATAAGAACAATGAGGCCAAAAAATTAGAACAATTAAAGAGTTCTGAGGCTCAAAAATTTTCAAAAACGTTTTTTTTTAGACCATGTTTTTACCCAATGTTTGTGACTAGGCTAATAAAGTACCTTATAGGACCCTGGCTAGAAATTTCTTGCTCAAAAATATATTTTCCCACCAAAAACTTAGAACAGAATAAGAACAAATTGAGGCTGAAAGTGAAAATAAAATAAGAACAGTTTGAGACTCAACTCAAATTTACTAGTTCTTATAAAAAAAATAGTGTATTTTTTGCCATTCTTGGGGTAATAATGATATTTCTGTGAAACTCTTTCCTGCAGATATTCTTTATTCTATATCATTTTGAGAAGTTTATTATCAAGATATCATGCAGAAAGAAACTTTAAAAACAACAATAATTGAAACTGATGTAGAGTTTTCTTCTTGTTAACTTCATGATTAAGTAGACTGGTTCAACTGAAAAATCCGTTTTTGAACTTGCTTCTTGAATTATTTCTTTAATTGTATAATTCAAAAACAAAGAATCAAAGGAATTTTCCTATCAAACCAACCAATCTAAAACCCCAGATATAGAGTCAGTTTAATGAGCTCACCCCTCTCAGCGTTTTCATGATTGTGAGAATGTGCTTTGAATGCACTAAATAAAAAAAAACTGTGTCAATGTGTAAAATTTAGTTTAATTGGCGTGATTGCCGATTTTGGATGTGCGATTTCCCTGATTTGCATAAAAGTTTTCCCAATTTTCAAAAATCAGGAATGCATGAATTTAAAAAAATTGTGTGAATGTGAGAATTTTGAGGTGACTGTTTGGGTGACTCTTTTTAAATAAGTTTTCATAAAAGTCTTTGTTGACCATCATGAAAGCTAACTTGAACTAACTTGAGTGCTATAAAAATAATATTTTTAAGAATCATTTCCTTTCATATCCAGTCCATCTGAATTTTACAACCAGTTTACAGAGGATGACAAAGCTGCAGATGATTGAATGATTAAATAATTGAAATTTGATTATCGAACGCAATATTGAATATCAATCATCAATCAAATACTACAGCAATTTTCATAGCCAGTTCAATTATGTTTGATTAGTCCTGGATTCGATCAGCTCATATATTTGACAGATTCAACAAATTATTTACAACATTGAAGCTATGAGTAAAAGTAAAGTCACCTTGTCAATCCTAATTGATTTTTTTAAAAGCATTTGACACGATAGATCATAGTGCCCTTATTGAGAAGTTGAAAAAGTTAAACTTCATTAACAGTTCGTTGAAAATCATCATGAGCTACTTATCAAATCGTCAACAATTTGTCCAAGTCAATGATAAGAGATCTCAAACTCAACCTATTCATTTTGGAGTTCCACAAGGTAGCATTTTGGGCCCTGTCCTATTTAATTTATACGTGACTGAGTTATCAGATCAAATTTCTTCATATAGCATACAATATGCTGATGACACAACTGTCTATCGACGTTCGAAAATTTGTGCCATTCTTCAATGTATAAATGAAGTTGAAACAGACATCGAAACACTAGCCAACTGATCGACTAATCATAATCTGTTGTTCAATTCGGATAAACTTCAGTATATCATACTCTGTTCCAGTCGCCTAGCATCTTACCACAAATTTTGTATGAACTACTCGTACCGTATATGCTGCTCAAAGAAATCAATAGAACAAAAAGATGTTGTTAAGCTTCTTGGCACCCACTTTTATAAAAACCTCACGTGGTGCGATCATATTAACCAAATCATCAAATCTACTCATGGGACGATTCGTGCTCTACAAAATTTTCAACGATTTACACCATTCAAAGATAGAAAGTCGCTTGCTGAAGCTCTAATCATGTCAAAGATAACGTATTCTATTGCTGTTTTTGGACAAATCCCTGACTATCTTTTAAACCGAATACAGCGAATTCAAAATATCGCTGCAGGGTACGTCCTTAACAGATACGCATCACTGAAAGATGTAGTGGAATTGCAATGGTTTTTGATGAAAGAATACATTCAGTTTAATGTATCAAAGCTTGTTCATAAAGCTCTTTATGACGGCCGGTAGCCTTCATATCTAAATGTCGAGAAAATACCTCAGAATCGTGGTCTGAGGTCCCAAAATGAGGGCACGAAAGTTGATTTTGGTTTGTCAAAAACATTTCAAGATCAAGCTAAAATATTTAATGATCACTTGCAAAAAATTAGGGAAATAAAGGACTTGAAAGAGTTCACCACAAAAACTAAGTCTTTTTATAAAAACGTGCGCGTACTTGTGTACACCACGACTAGTTATATGTATATATTTTATTCTAAATTTTATTTAACTCCTTGTAACATTTATAATTTTTTCTACTTAATTTCTTCTTAGTATTTTAATCTATGTTTGAGCTCGTTTAGATATCTATTGGTTTCTCTACCATCTACCGGGTGTCCCAGAAAAAAGTATCGGTGTTTGGCGGCCTCCTGGATCCGAAAAAAATATTTTTTGATTAATATTTTTATTTCATTAGAAAGTGGAAAGTCTAACTTAAACTTTGAGGTATAAATTTTTAAATTTGGTTCAGTATTCACCAAGTTATAAGCTTTTTAAGTAAAAATTATTTTTAAAATAATGCAAAAATACCTCAAAAAAGGGGTATCAAAATCTATATATAATTGTTTTTTTTACTTATAAAATAATTCAATAACTCGGGGAAATGTCCAATTGGGGAATTATCCGGTCGGTGAGTTGTCCAGTCGAGGAATTGTCTGTGGGTGGATTTTCAGTCTGGGAAATGTCCGGATACCAATTAAATACAAATGTTGTTTCTAAAGTCAGAGAGTTGTGCAAGGTTTTCAACTTAAATTTACAGCCTCAGTATATAAAGGTTGTTTGTTGTAATTTCATAAAGCCCAAAATTTGAAATGGAAAAAACAAAATAATGACTTATTTTCAAGATAATAGAAAATAATGACAACTTCATGCGGCAGGTTTTAAGACATGCAGGCGAAAAATCAAAACATTGAAATTGGTTCTATTGACATGCATCATATCATCTGGATAAATACTGAAAACTCTTTGTCTTAGAAGACTTCAACCAGTAAAATTATACCTTCATCATCAGAAAAGTTTTCAGGAAACCAGTCTTCTTCACTGGCTGATTCTTCAGTTAATGGAGATGGTGATCGCGACATCGAGGAAGAAGAAAAGTAAACTGAGCATGAACTTTCCATTTTTCCCTCTCGATATTTCACTTTTAGTCTGTTAGTAAATTTATATTTATAGTTTCATAGTATAGTGTATCAAGAGGCTCTTCAATATTCTAAATTGCTTGACAAAAAGAAAACACTCAACACTTAGATCTGTTTGTCTAACAAGATGACTTTTGATGACGAAATCGAAGTTGTGGATGTGCGTCCTTCCGAAAAAAATTTTTCTGAAACTCGTGGTTGTCCTGTTTGTTTACACTGCACAATATTCAAATTTCCGATAGAGGTACGGAATTTCAGATTCATGAATTTCTAGCGCCGAAGAGCTATGTTTTAAATTTTTCGCAAACTCATTTAATGATATGCACCCTCGAAAGCCCTAGGGGCTTCATACCCCCATAGCGTGGTTGTGTTGAGTAAGATAATTGGAGGAAGACGGCAACACTAGTCACCTAGGTCACCTACCACCGTTGTCCCGCAAAATCTAGTAGAACACTCGATAATCTCGTTGTTCATCGCGCGCCTTTTTGACGTTTTTCATATGGCTCGAGATTTATTCTTATTGACGCGTCGTAAAAAATGTTGCATAACGCAGATGATAACTTGGTAACGAGGTTAAAAACTCGACTGCATGCGCATGCGCTTCTCTGACTCTGTATGAACGTTCACGTATCTCCAATTGCTCTAGACGAAATTTCCTTTTCATTTTCTGTTCTCGCTGTCTGATTTATCTCAATATACGTTAATGATAATTGATGACATAATGATAATTGATGACACATTGGCATGAGACGTACCCACCCTCGGACCTTGTGGACTCTTTTGCGTCGTAAAAACGCAACCCCTGTTTGTTTTTTTGCCCTCAATAGTGGATCAACCACTAAATTAGACCAATCGTTTATAAATATATAAAGTGGATATTCAGCTATTCAAACTCGCCCTCCTTTATCTCCACTTTCTTTTCTTTTGATAGCATTTCGGAGCGCTATATCATGCAAATAAAAAATAAGGGAAATAAATCAGACTGTGTTGGGTCTGATAGATTGCTTCGCATAAATTCTGGAGTAGACCAAATCTGGATATGTATGTAATGACGACCGTTTTCATATAAAATATGATTATTTATAATTCATAATTTATAATTTTTATTAGAAACTAACTGAGGGTCAAATGTATGAGTATTCGTCTTCTTTGTCATCAATTAAGTTTCGAATTGAACTTCAAATTATTACTAGGTTCTTATAACCTTACCCGCTTAATAATTTCCCTTAGTTAGCCGGTACGTTCCAATACATGATTTGGGTATTTCTCAAACCTACAATCTTATTCTGGTTCAGAAGCCCCCCTCCCCAGAGACTGGGATTGGATCCATCCAAGAAGTTCCTAAAATTCTTTGACGGAGAGTGTTGATTTGACGGAGAATTTCTGAGTACTTTTGTATCCGCCACTGACCAGATGAAATGTTTACCTTCTATTGGAGCGCTATGATCATCTTCGAAATCATCAATCTCAAGGTGAGCCTCATCTCCATGACCATCATCCATTGTACTGTTTAATACAATTTGTATCGATTCTTCACCGTGTGGTGTACCCATATCGAATGCTTCAAGGATGGTCAAGTGTCTTTACTCGTCATAGCTTTTCATAAAAACACAAAGAATGTGGTAAATTGATGATTTGCCAAGCAGACACACAACGTTAGTTTCAAACGTTCAAATAATGTTGTGACGTTGAAGCAACTTTATTTGGACGTCAAAAGAACGTTCAGTGTTTGCTGGGCCAACTTGAAGTTTAGAGCTTAAAGCTCATAGGTGAAAATGAATTACATTCTGTTGGTAAACACAAACACCAAAGTTTTTCAACGGGTTCCACTTACAACACACTGGTAAACAGGTTTTCTGAAGAATGTCTTAAATTGATGTAACTGATGTTTAGACAAATAATAATTGCTATTTTGTTACCGTTTCAAAATTTGAAAATCTTCTTCTTCTTCTTCTTCTTCTTCTTCTTCTTATTTGTGCTATTTTAGTTTGTCTTCTTGAAGTTGAATTCTAACAATCTTTTTCCAGTTGATCGCCAATTGACGAGAAGCAAAAAAAAGTTTTGATTTTTCTTCTCCTTTGTAGTTATACTATCCTATCACATATTTTGAAAACTCAAAAAGAAGTCTGTTTATCAACTCTTACATTCGATTCATCGGAAAAAAAGTTTTTCCGCAAGGAGAAAAAGGTTTTTTAGGCTTATCTATTATGCATATATTCTTGTCAATGCATCATATGGTATTTAGCCTTTCCCCTCGCCACAATACATAATATTTGATTTGTTTTAAAGTTTTAAAACTTTGCATTCAAGTTTCAAATAAATATTTCATCGAACTTCTCATTCATAAATTCACTGTGTTCATTTTGTATAGAAGAGACGTGCTCAATTTTTTAAGCAAAATTTTGCTAACCTTTAATGTACGTCTACACTTCGAATCTTCTTCCGTTCGTATAGTCGTATAATAATCTAACTGCTGTCCATCAAAATGTAACTTTATTCATATCTATAAGATTCCTTATAAATAACGGCAGAGGCATGTCGGGAAACAAACACTGAAATACGATGATGCCATTGCTGTTAGATTACGTAATCAATAGTTATCAAACCTGAATTAAAGTTGGATTTCTGAGCAGGGCAATAAAAGCGACCAAATTATTTTACTTTAACAATTTTCATCACAATGGGCTTTTCCAGAAAAGTCTGTATCCCCCCTGTTGAAGATATAGGATATCCAGGGGGTGGGGGTCCGAAATTTTCAATATCCTAGGATGTCCAGGGGGTAAGAATGTGAGGACCAGCAAGGATATCCAGGGGGGTTGGTGTTAAGAAAAATCCTCAACAGTTGGAATATGGATTCTTTCTGGAAAACCCCAATGTGTTCAGGGTTTTAGTGTTCAAGTTATATAAATGCTCATGAATTTTCAAAGAAATTCCTTGATAAATTTAACCTTTTGGAACAATAAGATATTGCAAACAAAATATTTATTATTAAATTTTCAATTCCATTCATTATTAGTTCGTCATATTGAAGAACATTAAAAATAGAGTTTATTCGTCATGCGGCTGAAAAAAATTATTCTTTTCATCAACATTTCAAAACATATTTCATATGATTTTCATTAAAGAAATTCATTTTAGTGTCCATTATTATTATTATTATTTATTCATATTTAACCAGGGTATCTACATCAGTAAAATATAAAAAATAAATACAAATATATACACAATTCCTACATGCTTACTGTAATCACTGAGAGACCTGCTGTAAAGTAAAGATTAAAACAACGAAAAATATATATTATATTAAAATAGGCTAAAAATATAAAACTATTAGAGATAAAATTCAAAGATCTGGGATTTAAAAATTCGAGGGCAAGATATAAACTTAAGTTAAGGAATCGATGATTTGGGAATTAAACTTTAAACTAGACTAAATAGACCAAACTTAAAGTGGCTAGAGAATTTGGAACGAATCATGTGACTTCAAATAAAAACGATGGAGTAGCAACTTAAAATATGTAATTTTTCATCTTATTTTTAAATTTAACAAAACTATTTTCTTTTCGTAAATCATCATCCAGTCGGTTAAAAAC
>JAUJPO010084527.1:0-10271 GCA_032270745.1 Tiaropsis multicirrata | reverse complement strand
GACCCACGGCATGGCCCGGACATTTTCGGGCCACTCGAAGACTTAGAAATCGAAAAATTCCCGGACATGGCCCGCGCATAGTCCGAACATGGTTCAGATGCGCGGGCCAAATTTTCGTCGTCGTGTCCGGGTTGAAATGAGGACTTAGATTCGTCCGCCCCGAACATGGCCCGGACATTTCCGGGCTCGTCCGGGCCATGCCGTGGGTCGTAATATCACATTCCCTAATCAAACTCAGGCAAAAACGCGTTTGTTTACCTCCAAATCTGAATTACGGGAAAGGTGTATTGATTCACGTGGGGTAGCTAAATCTAAAAAAACAAAATAAAAAAGTGCTACCTACTAAAACTACTATCAAGAGTACTGTAGAAGAAAAAGATTTGAAAAAAAATTTAGGATACAAATGATGAGTTCAGATCATCTTTGGGCAGGGTACTCTGATTGCGTTATTCTGTCTCGTTGTCTTCTATTCTACTGGTCACAACAGCCCTTTTAGCTTCCTTGAACAAGTTACATCCCTTTCTTCCTTCCAGCCCCTACTTACCCGCCGTGGTGGCGCTCGCTCCGGACCAGGGATGGTTAGGAAGAGGAAGGCGGGAAACTTGGCCGAATATAAATCTTTTTTAACGGCAGCCGATGTGCTTGGGGAAAATCGTAATGGTAGATTTCCGTGGTCAGCTGCAAAAATACTACTTTCACGAAAGCTCTATACTTCTTTTCTAGAATTCTTTTCAACGCGTATGACCACGAGTTGTTATTGAACAAGAGAAAAAGCCAATGTGCGTTCTTTCGATCCAAGCTTCTCTACAGTCAGCACGTGGATCTCTATATTTTCACAAACTTCCACGCACCTTCCACCTAAAGTAGTAAACGACTAAAAATGGGGAAGCCAAAGCAGCATGATAGCAATACCTTCAATAAGAAGAAGAACAGCGCCAACCCAGGTAATCTTATTTATTCAGACTAGAAGTGAAATATTCAAACAGAATTGTTATATAAACTTTAGATTTAAAAAATCATGGAAATTGTCAACATACTAAGTCCTTAAATTATATATGATTGGAACCTATGCCATGAACTTATATTTTTGCCCAAAAGCTGCATCATTGTTTTAAAATTTTATATTCCATGTCCCTCTTCTCCTTGTGGAAGTGTGGGGCAACGTGCTGTTCTGTATTTTTGACCAGTGACAGGGTTATAGTTACAACACTACCTTGTTGATGCCCTTGACAGTCGACTGCTAAAGTTAAGAATTTTGTAACCGATAGTTTTCGGCAGCTAAATATTGGTTGCATGACCATGGTTTGACAGGAGAACCGTCGTCTTTTTATATTTTTTGGGTGTTGAATAAGACGATGGGTGAAACCCATGAGTCTGTTTTGAACTTGTTTTTTTAAAGTGATCTCATTGACAGATTTTATGACATAAAAACATGTAAAAAAACATCATTTAACAGTTGACCAGGGCATGTTTAGGCATATAAACCAATTATTAATAATATGATAATTGTGTACAATTTTTATAAGTGATGCAAAATTTGCATGCGTTCAAGTATTCAATTTTTTACCACATTAATTCTGCTTTGTTTTTTAGACCGGGAGAAACCAGCAGTTGGATCTAAAATGAGGGACAGAGCCACCATCAAGCGTTTGAAGATGTATAAAGGGGGTAAACCTGTTAGGTAAATATTTAATTTTGTCTTGTTAAATTCCCAGGCAATGCCAATCGAAAGTTTCAAGTACAAAAAGCTAAATGCATCAGGCTATTCCATTTTAAAACCATACAGGAAACATCTTTTTTTCGTGATTTTCTCAAGCATGAGGCCTGAAAAAATCTATGGAGTGTTATTGACCCCATGGAAATATTCATGAATCCCTTGGAAATTTTTTGAAAGAACTTAAATACCCCTTGGAAAAAAAGGGGTGAAAACCCCGGAGAAACGTTCGTCAATATCCCTGTATTGACTAAAAATCGAATAGTCCATTCCATCGGTAGTCCCAAACAAAAGTTATGAAAATCTTAAGAGTTAGCTAAAACATCAACTGAAATTGATTTACTAGATTGATTTTTGCTAGGTTTCGATTTGTATTAGTCAATGCCAAGCCATTATTTGATTTTCTGTTTAATATTGTCTGGAAATTCTCAAATTTGTAATGTCAAGTGAGTTGTTTCATAGAAAAATTGCAATTTAATAAACAATTGTCCTTAGCAATTTTGCATCTGCTAGAACCCTGCGCCACTCTCAATTGGTTCAGGGCGTAAAATGTATGCTACATAAAACCCACGTATTCGCTAACACCATTTTAAATCAGTAAATGGAGTTTGATAGTAGAACTTGTAACATTTACCTTTTTTCTGTAAGTTCTGATAATTTCAGGAAGAAAGGATGCTTCCTTTCATAGCACTATAAGGAAGAACATTTTATAGTTCTGTAAAATAAAACCATTTGTGACATTCCAAGTCCTTTTACTTGCTACATTCCAATTTAGAGACAAGAAGGGAAAGATCATTATAGCTGCTGAATATCAAAACAAAGTAAAATCTGGCGAAGTTGCCAGGGTGGAACCAAATAGGAAATGGTTCGGTATATTCTTAATTTTCTTTTAATTTGTCTTATTTAAAATTATTTGCTTCATGACTTTCAGATTCAAACTTTTACCTAATCTATTTCCACAATTTTGTGCATAGGAAACACTAAAGCTGCTGAGTGAATCTTCATCTTCAACCCTTTTCGTGCCAAGCCCTTTTTTTAGGTACTTTTTTGTTAAAATGAGCTAGGACAAACTTTAAACGTCAATATCTCCTGAACCAAAAGGATTACAGGTTGGTTTATAGAGTCTCCTCTTACTTTGTGGCCGCCTGTTTTAGGCGTGGCGGAGGGCGTTCCTGGCGTACTTGACAGCAAACTGCCCAGTGGTGCAGCTTCAAATCTATCTTTTTTCAATTCCTTTAGCTAGAGGACAGAATCTAGTGTAACTGAACCAAGTTTTTAGTATTTTCGTTCACTCAATGTCAAAAAAACAGTCATAATCTCATAAAAAGTGAATTTTTAGCAAATTTTGGCACTTTTTACTTTCAAGGTCAAAAGACCAAATTTCAAACCTTTTGTGTTGCGACTGAATGTGCATTAAATTTCCGCCAACTCAAATCAAGATTTCAAGTTGAAAATGGAACAGGCAGGAGGGCTTCGCCCTCAAATATAGCCCATGTTGACTATAGTCGACATTGGCACTTAAAGGGTTAAATTCTCACAAGGCCAGTTAGAAGTTTTCAAATATGATTACTTTTCATCTGCAGGTAATACTAAAGTTATCACACAGAATGCCCTTCAAACTTTCCAAGACGAAATGGGGAAAGCAATGTCTAATCCATACAAGGTAAATTTGGCGCATTGCAAGTACCAAAATTTATTGCCACTAGAGATGAATCCCATGCAGTCAACTTATGCTTTCATATATTTTTTTGAATTAATTGATAAAGACGGCAATTGATGTTTTTACTCTACCTGGCTGTTATTATTTTTATAGGTTGTCATGAAGACAAATAAACTGCCCTTATCATTGCTGAATGATAGACAAAAGGTAAGCTTTCAATACCCCTATTTAATTTTGCATCTGCTAGAACCCTGCACCACTTTCAATTGGTTCAGGGCGTAAAATGTATGCTACATAAGACCCACGTATTCGCTAACACCATTTTTAATCAGTGAATGGAGTTTGATAGTAGAACCTGGAACATTTGATAGTTTTTTGTCAGTTCTGATAATTCCCAGGAGGGCTTTTATAGTCATTTTCATTTGGGTGTGTTTTTCCTCTGTATGACCAAAATCAAATATTTTTTAGTCATGGAAATCAAGTCTGCAACACAGCATCTCTCTCTCTCTCTCTCTTAGCACATTTGCCAGGTTGAAATGATTAATTGTACTATCTTCCTAGAAAATTTAAAATAGAAACTCCTTAGAATATAATCCACCCCCTTTTAAACCTATGCCTATAAAATAGGGACAGAACTTATAAAAGTTATAGGGTAAATATAAAGGTTAATGATTGATATAAACTTATTTCTAGACTGCCAGAGTTCATCTTCTTGATACAGAAAGTTTTGAAAATACATTTGGACCAAAATCACATCGTAAAAAAGCTAACATAATTTCTGGTGACCTCTCAGTAAGTATATACAGCATGTTGCAACTTTAGTCAATACATGAAAACTTTGATAACCAATGCTTTGTAATGAAGCCTGTGAATTTAAGAAGTCTATACCCTATTTTTGCCTGCTAAAGATTGTTTCAAGTAAATCTATTGTGTTTCTATTTAGGGTCTTGCTGCCCTTGCAGAACAGAACACAGGTATTTACTCTAATTGTTTCAATGAATTTCTTTCCAATGTACTTTGACTGGTTTGTAGCTAACCATCTCATTGCAGTCACTTTTTTTGGATACATTAAATTTTTGACTCACTTTCCTGATTGGGAAGAATCTCCTCCTTTCAGTTATTCAGTTGAAAACAATTTGTGTTTTTGGTGGAAATAGTATCTATCTTTAATATTGTAGCACAACTCTTTATAAGTTGTTTGTCAAGCAATGATAATTTTTTGGAAATTATATTTTTTTCTTTAATTTTCATTTATCTCTGAGTGTGTCCAAAACCTTTGAAGGAAATGTGTTTTGTCAAATGTTTGGTCACTCTGTCATTGTCACTTGATTTTGTTTAGATAACTACGACAGAACAAAAGATGGTGACCTCCTTGAAAACAGTGAAGTTGTGGAGAAACCTGAAGCAAGAGATCCCAAATTTTCTAAAGGTCAATCAAAGAGGATCTGGAATGAGTTGTACAAGGTATTGTGTTTGAATTTTTAGATCATTTCCATAAATAAAGCCAGATGATGAATATCTTAAATATGAAGTTTAATGATTATTTAACATAACTCTAATTTTTTCCTGATGGCATTTCTTATCTATTTTTACAATACTTGTTGGATACAAAGCTGCTTTCTTGTAACAATAAATCTTTCCTTGTTTAGGTCATTGACTCGTCAGATGTTGTTATTCAAGTCCTTGATGCAAGAGATCCAAATGGAACACGATCAAAACACATCGAACAGTTCATGAAGAATGAGAAGAAACACAAACATTTGATTTTCATCTTAAACAAATGTGATTTGGTTCCTACTTGGGTTACTGTAAGTATTTCTGAAAATAATGTCCTTATTTGTGTCTTTTTATAGTAAGTTGCCAAAAAGAACCAGTTTGGGGTAGAACGAACTGTCTTTGACTTTCTAGTGTAGAGCCTGGTGTTATATGAGACTACATTGATGAATGGGTAACTGCCAGTTCTGCTGCTGATTTCAGTGATGTGAACATTTACCCTTCTGTCTGAGTAGTCAACATCTAGAATGTTAATATTTTTGGTAAATGTAGGTATTATATAAAATTCTATCAAAGTATTCCTTTGTGTTTTGAAAATAAAAATATTTCTAGCCTCTTTGAAGGCTCTGGTGTAAATGCTATTACAGGTTAACAATTTGAAGATTCTAATGATGAATTTAGCAAATTATCTGACACCTGGTTTGTGGCTTTGTCCAGTGAACAGAACAAATTACAATGATGAATGGGTAACTGCCAGTTCTGCTGCTGATTTCAGTGATGTGAACATTTACCCTTCTGTCTGAGTATTTAAACATCCAATATGTAAAGCCTGACTAGATCATTTGTTCATGGTTGCTCCTGTATTTTGTTATTCTTGCCCCTTGTTAAGGCTTTGGTGCTATTAGGTTAAGATCTTTGATTTCCAGACTTGTAATCTAAGAAGATTCCTATGATTAATTTAGCAAATTATCTGACACCTCTGGTTCGAGGCTTCGGCCGGTGAACAGAACATGCTACTTCAGACTGAGGAAAACCTTCTCAGATTATTTCTGAAATGCTGCAAGGTCAGCTCTCAAGCGTGGTTTCCACACACAAAAAATTGTCACACATGTAGTATGAGATAGCGTGTGATAGTGTGATCAAACTTTTGTGAGATAGGGAAAGTTCAAAGAGATTCCTCAACACACCTTAGGATATAGCTGATCATATGTATCTCAGAAAAACTCAATCGTCAATATTTACCGTAGCGCACGTCTGTAAAGCATGCAAGCTGAGTCATCACTTTTCGAATCAAAACAACACGTCATATTTTAGTGAGAACATGAAAGTCAGAATGAATAATGAAAGAGAAGTTTTATTGTGTTTATTAAAAAAGTCTTTTATACCTTCCCCTTTAATCATGCTGCAAGTTGTGACATACATATTTTTTTGTGAAGTAAACTAAGTTCCATTGCACACTATCTTGCGTTATCTCACTCACTCAAAAAATGTTTTCTCATTTTCTAAATATAATTTCCAATACTTTTCTAATATAAAACCTGTACATGTTTCATCTGATTACATTGATGAATGGGTAACTGCCAGTTCTGCTTCTGATTTCAGTGATGTGGCCATTTACCCTTCTGTCTGAGTAGTCAACATCTAGTATGTAAAGCCAGGCCACAATGTTAGTCTCCTGTAAATTTACATTTACCAAATTTCTTTGTGTTCCGAAAATTGTGTTTTAAAAGTTTCTTGTTCCCTTGTTTAGGCTTTCCTGTAATACACAAGTTAAAATCTTTGATTTCCGGACTTGTAATATATAAGAAGTTTCCAATGATTAATTTAGCAAATTATCTGACACCTCTGGTTCGAGGCTTCGGCCGGTGAACAGAACATGCTACTTCAGACTGAGGAAAACCTGTGTAGTTAGTTATATTCTAAAATGCAAGGGTTGGGCAACAAGTAATCTCTTATTTTTTCAATTTACAAAATATAGAGGAAGTGGGTTGCATTACTGTCATCTGAAGTTCCAACTTTGGCATTTCATGCAAGTGTTACAAATCCATTTGGAAAAGGTGCTTTGATTCAACTTCTTAGACAGTTTGGAAAGTTACATCAAGACAAGAAAAATATCAGGTAACTGAGCTGTTCTTAAAAATTGAGATAATTCTGTTAAGTTATAAGGGCAATAATATACAATAAGCCACAATCATTTTGAGCTTCTGAATCTGAAAGACTTTCTCAACCTTGTTTTCAATTGATCACATTGATTTTAGACTTTCAGAATCCCAGAGAAGTCAATTACTGTTTTGTAGTTCAATGTGAAATGGTGCCAATTCTCTGGAAAATTCAAGTTTTGAGGATTACATTTTCTGGCAAATCAAATCATTGAATTGTCTTCAAGAACCTCACAACATTTTAACTTAATTTCTTTAACTTTAATTCAGCAGAAATTGTTAAATTAAAGCTGCACCCAAAACTTTCCTTAAAAACGCTAGGGGCTTGAATTTAACCAAATTTTAGGGGGTACGTTTGATTTCTGGGGGTAGCTATATTCTTATTTGTAAGGTCTGGGGGCTGAAGATATCTTCAGTAGCAAAGTCCAAGTTGTTAAATGATCCAAAATCTATTTTAGGGAATTTGAAAGCCTCAATTCTATGAGATTCAGGGGTGCATAGTTAGGATTTCCTTAAATTACACGAGGTGCCAAATCACAGTGGGTACCTACTAATGTGTGTTCTTTAGGGGTACCTATTCACAGGGGGTATCTACGAATGTATATTTTTAGGGGGTACCTAGATTTCAGGGGGACCTAAATTCTTATGGGGACCTAAAACCCCAGTCAGAGCCATGTAATATACCTTTTGTATTACAAATAGACAAAATGATATTACATTTTAATTTTAAGTCCTACAGACTCCTTAATAGAAAGTTTGCCAAGGAAATACCACAATGGTTAATTTCATTTTCAGGATGTCAAAAATATGTTGCTGGTGCTATGGGCCCTACAAACAGAACACTTTCAATATCTCCATCAGTAGAAAATCCTGGATTTCGCAACGTCAGTAAGTTGTTCAAGGTTCCTTTTTTTGGTCAAGAGAAACTCACATTACCTTATTGGTACTAATTTTTGCACATATTAATTTTCGTGCATCAAGAAAAAGAAATTTTCGCAAGTATTAATTTTTGCGCACCAGCCAAATCGTTTTTCAATTATCGGTATTAATTTTCGCGCATAAAGGCCTCCTATATATTTTTTTCTAGGCAAATGAACAAATTTTTGAAGCTAAATGCTATTTTCTTTTCAAAAACAAAAAAACATGGTATTAATTTCCCCGCACTCCCTGCCTGCGCATAATTTCAGTATTAAATTTTGCACATTTTTGGGCCCCTGTGCGAAATTGCGCGAAAATTAGTACAAATGAGGTCGTATTAATTTCAAAGTATATTTCGCTACCTTTAAAGGAGCCTAGTAACCTCAAAAAGAGACCCATATCCATGTTGAAAAAGGAATGTTGTTGCTAAAATCTTAGATGAATTTTTAACCTTTAAAGAAGTCCATCTAATATGACAAAAGTCCATAATTCAAATAGTAGATGGCTTATATTTGTGTAATTGTATGTTGTAATGTATCACTTGAAAAATATTTAAATGGACTTTGGACTCTTTAAAATTGGAGAGTACATGGACTTAGTCAAAAATAAGGTAGCGATTTCATTACTTTCAAAATAACATTTATTTTTTTGTGTTAATTCATATATTACAATGAGACAATGAAACAATGATTTTTTTAGCTTTCGACAAATTAGTTGAAGCATATATCGAACAAGCTAGGGGTCTACTTGATGGTGGAGTTGATGTACTGCTGGTCGAAACCATCTTTGACACAGCAAATTCCAAGGTGAAAAACTCCTCCCTGACTATTTTTATGTTATTCAATACTGTTGTTATTAACTATGAGTTGAGTTATGAGTAATCTGAAGTCTCAATAATATAAACAAATTCCACTTTGCCCGATGATGGGAGAAGTATCTCTCGAAACGTAGCCAAACGTCAAATTTCGTGGTCCAAGCCACGATAAACTTCCAATATGTCTATTATTGGGTCGACAAACTCAAACGGAATTAAACTGTTTTTATTATTTTCCTCATTAAATTATACTTTTCTTGTTTTGCAGGCTGCTTTGTTTGCAATTGAGTCTATTTTTGAAAAGGAATACCAACCGGTACCTATCTTTGTAAGTATTTTATGTTCGACTGAATATTGATCTCTTCCATGAATTGGATGTTTTTTTCTTTTTTAATAGTTTAATTATGCTAAATTGAGCTAAAAAGCAGTCAGAATTAAATTTGATTTTCTTATCAAAAACTTTAGCAGAAAATCTGTTAATTTTCTAGTCCAAATTTTCGATTGACTTTTGATACTTTTACTATTGTGTTTATTTGTTTTGGTCTAGGTTTCTGGCACAATTGTTGATAAGAGTGGACGTACATTATCAGGTCAAACTACAGAAGCTTTTGTCACAAGTGTCCAGCATGCTAACCCACTATGGTATCATTCAAATTCTCTCTTTTCTCTCAAATCATAACATCTATCTCCTCTGGTAAAGACTTCTCTTGTAAAGATTTTAAGAATAAAATATGTTTTATAAAACCTTGAGATTGACCAAAGATTTTGACCAGGTTTTCAATCAAACATGTATGTAGGTTTTGCTAGAGTTTTGCTAATTGTATTGCTATCCACTATTCATTTCTTTCTCATAGCATTGGTTTGAATTGTGCTCTTGGTGCTGAAGATATGCGTCCTTTTGTTGAAAGAATGGGTTTGAGTTACGAGGGATTTGTACTATGTTACCCTAATGCAGGTTTGTTCCAACTCTCTTTTATATCCACCTCATTTCCCAAACATCTTATTTTGACAACTATTTAGTCAGACTTATAAACACTAAAGCTTTATATGTTTTGTTTCAAACCTTCCTTTCACTTTCACATAAGTCCTAGAATCCGGGGGAGGGGCACTCGATCTTAAAACTACTGTACGGAAAAATATTTGAGTTTCAAAATCGGACCCTTACAATGCCTTTGGCTTTGTCAGAACCTCGAAAACCACTTCCATTGAGTGCCCCTAGAGTACCTGATATTTAATTTTGTAGATCTTAAATTTAATTTTTTTTACATTCATTAGAATTTGTTGTTTTATTTGTTGTTTGTTACAGGTCTTCCAAATGCTTTTGGTGGTTATGACGAAACCCCTGAAGAAATGTCTGCTACTCTGAAGGTAGAAATTCTCGATTATTTTCTTTTCTTGTATCGAAAATGCTACCACACAATTGGAGTTTCTTTAGAAACCATAGTGTCCTTAAAGGTCTTGGGGGGGGGGGGGGGGGGGGGGGGGGGGGGGGGGGGGGGGGGGGGGGGGGGG
>JAUJPO010084516.1:0-10272 GCA_032270745.1 Tiaropsis multicirrata | reverse complement strand
TAAACAATAAAGAGTGTATGTATAAATACAAAAGACCGAGTTGGCCATGAAACTAAATATAAGAAATACACGACACTCGCTTTGGCAGCTCCATACCTCTGGAGTATCACTATAAACGTGGATGATATGAAAGTCAAAAGCCTATTTTCAACGTTGAAAAAATGGGGATATGGAAAAATTCATCGGTTCATGAATTTTCGGTCTCTTTTTATCCCTACTAGTACTACCGACAAAATAATTTTCGACTGGGTCAGTGAGACCGGTTATTCAATATACAGAGGTAGATAGAGAAGGTACTCAGAGATTTCGAAGTTGATTTTCATATACCGTAGACTCTCTAATTTAGTGCAGCAAAAAAATTAATTATTTTAGTCATGCCGCACTAATGATAGGAGGGGATAAAAAACCCGCACTTGATATATAGAGGGAATTCAAATCAAAACCGCATTAAATTAAAAGTAAAATTATTTGACATTTTTAGTCTTAAGGTCCATACTACTACTAGTGATTTTACAAAACTTGCATAGAAAGAACCAATACTCATACACAAAAGAGTGAAGATGGTGCAGAAGATGAACTTTTTTAATTCAACATTATTATCGTTGAGCTTGTAAAAGATATGAAAGCGAAAATTTCGTAATTTCACGGGTATCAAACCCGATCAGCACTATAATATTAGATGTAATTCTGACCATTTCCACATTAAATTAGAGGTGAACCGAAAATTCCCTAAAACTCACCCGCATTAATAAAAAGAGGTGAAAAAATTCTTCGTTTCCCAAAAAAAAGACCATCCGCACTAATTAAAGGGCGTACTAAATTAGAGAACCTACGGTAAGGAATACGAACAGAAGCAGAGTTTTTGAGCACCTTCTTCTGTATCCACCACTTCAATATCTGAGTTTAAGTTTCTACTTCGATGCTCTGCTATTAAACACAGAGACGGATATAGAACGTACTCAAATTTTTTAACGGAGGAGAGTGTTGACTTCCAAATAAGGAGTGTTGACTTCCAAATAAGGAGTGTTGACTTCCAAATAAGGAGTGTTGATTTCCAAATAAGGAGAATCTTGAGAATCTTCTGTATCCTCCGCCACTGATTAAAAATCACCTTGGTAGCTTACCTTACAGGAGAGGATGCCAGGATTTCTCATCTTCTTGGAGCAATAATTTGTACGTTCAACTGCACAACCTTGCTTCATTACACGGATATTCTCAACCGAGTTCGATATTCGTTTTCTCCTCGTATCATAATAAAGCAAGCATGAATACTCTGGACCAGGGCATGTTACCACGACATTCGATGAATTGCAATATTTCTCATCACCGCTACAGCCATAACATTTAAGTGGAAAAATACCTGAAAATAAACAAGACAAGGTATCTAGCAACAAAGAGAAAAAGTTATAAAACCAAAGAATTTGGAATAGAAGGAAAGGAAATAAATTAATTGAAATACTACTTCTTTCGAATCAACCCCGTTAATAACTTTCTGGAAGTGCTGAGCACTTCTTATGGCAACAAAAATCATATAAAACTGCGCATTTCGATCATTTGAAAACGAACTTTTTTTCCACATTCAACAACTGCATCTATAGTTCTGAGGTACTATAGCCCAGTTATATTTACACCAAGGAATAAAAAGAAACAAGTTTGGTGTCCAGGGCCGGTGGAAGGTTTTTGAAAATAGAGAAGTTGCACCTTTTGAAGCTGACGGTGATTTATTGAAATCAGGCTCTTTAGATTGGAGAAAAACATATCTTTGAAAAAAGAAGGGAGGCTCCTCGGTTCCATCAGACCTGGTGTCAAACCAACTATCACATTTGAATCGTATCGAGAAAAATACTCAATCGATCAACTCAAAAATATGCTGACAACACTGAACACACATCGTAAAACAGTAGTTTGCCAAAATACCTCCATTTCTTTCAAAAAAGTTGCTGAAACAAAATTACGAAAAAATATTATAAGCTTAAAAATTTAATACCTTTTAACGCGATTAAAAAACAAAAGGTGAAGCTAGTCGCTACAACGAAGAATTGCATAATTCCCTTCTAACGAAGCTTGAATCGACTCACAAACAGACCCTTTATAAAAGTTTTTAGTCAAAACGATGTTCTTTTCGTTCAAAATTTTCAAACATATTTTTTCCTCATTCAAAAAGTCTAAGATATTAAAACTAATTTTCAAAAACTCCTTTTGTAAAAAAACTGTCAATAATTTATTATCAAGTTAACAGGGATTCTAAAACAAATACATTGAAAATAATATTCCCTCTTGAGATCATTTCGTTTTGAACGTTTTATCATGAGTAATATATAAATTCCTTTTATATTCTAGGCTCCCTATAAAGTACAACCTATTTATCAGCCAATAATTTTGTCCGAATAAAGTTCTGTTAAAGTTTTTTCTTTGGAAACGCAGAGTGAAGTTTCTTTTATTTTCGTTCACTCTCTGGTCAAATATACGGTCAAAATCTTTTGTATTGCAACTGGGAGTATATTTCATTTCCATCGCCTTAGACCAAAAATGAAGATTTAAGTTGAGCCCATGTCCATCAAAGGTTATCTTCCCAAAAATTCATACTTGATCTGCTAATCAGTAGCATGGTGGCACCAACTGAGCTGGGAGGCCAAATATATTATGGCGCCCCTTTCAGGAGCCATGGCGAGCTAAGAAATGTGGTGGGATTATAATATAGTATCTAAGAAGGTCCCACCATGGTTGGGATCGACGAGCAAATATTTGTATATTAGAGTTCTAGATTGGCTAAAACATGCTTCAGTTTACACATTGTATATGTTCATTATATAGTTAGTCGATTTTTTTATGCAAAAAAATACAAAAGCTAGTCTACAATAATAAGAACGATAAATAATTCAATGTGAGCGAAGCGAGCGCAAAAAAATGAATTTTAGCTCAAAAATGATGGAAATCTATGATTAACTGACTACACAAAAGGAATGGCACTGAAATGGGATACTAAAAAAAAAATCTCCCCTTTTGTCGCCCCACTGAAAAACCTCCAACACACTACTGCGGGAAATTTATAATCTCATCGTTTTCTAAAGCTGTAAAGTGTTGTGTATCAATTAGTGAGGTCGTAGAGTATAATTTAGTGGAAAAACATAAGGTAACGCTGAAACTTTCTCCGGACCTTCTTTATACATTCATTATCACTCAAAAAAAATCGCCTAAAATCTAAGCAGGGGGTCACTCTTTTTTCGGTCATCATTTAACTTCCCCAGGCAAAACCCTAAGGGTAGTTTTTATATTATTTTTGAGAGCGTTCGAGTGGTATAAATGGTTACAGGCAAAAATAATTTTTAAATTTTCTAAAAAAACTACCCTTAGGGTTTTGCCTGGGGAAAATAAATAATGACCGAAAAAAGGGTGACCCCATGCTCGCATTTTAGGCGATTTTCTTTGAGTGATAATGAATGTATAAAGAAGGTCTGGAGTAAGTTTCAGCTTTACGTTATTTTTTCCCGCAAACGGTCTGCTTTTATCTACCACGACCTCACTAAATTGCGAAAAGAAGAAAATTGACGAGCTACATCCTTTATGACCTAAAATTGCTTTCAAAGTGTTCCTGAGCCCAATTTTAATTATTTTGTTATGCTTATAAAAAAATTAAAATATACTGCTTTTGTGCTATCTTAAAAAAAGAATCCGAAGCTAGTAACCAAAAACTTCCAGTATAAGCACTTTTTTCCTTTTTTCTCACAATGTTATGAAAAAATATCATTTACCACATCAAAAATTTAAATGTACATTTATTTTTGTATCTCAAATTTTCTTAAGGTATTTAACGAGACTGTTCTTACAAAAAATAATCATGCGTTTCCAAAGACAAGATTTTAACATAACTTTATTAGGACAAAATTATTGGCTCATAAATAGGTTGTACTTTATAGGGAATCTTGAATATAAAAGGGATTTATATATTACTCATGATAAAACGTTCAAAACGAAATGATCTCAAGAGGGAATATTTTTTTCAATGTATTTGTTTTAGAATCCCTGTTAACTTGATAATAAATTATTGACAATTTTTTATACAAAAGGAGTTTTTGAAAATTAGTTTTAATATCTTAGACTTTTTGAATGAAGAAAAAATATGTTTGAAATTTTTTAACGAAAAGAACATCACGGTCTGAAAGAAATAAGCTTAAACGCAATATTCAAGAGACAAAAAAATTGTCTAAACTGAAGAAAAAATGAAGCAAAATTCTATTGCTGCAGTGATCTTTCTATGGTTCAATCTGATCGACCAAGGTAAATATGATTTTAACCCTTTCCGTGGCGAGCCCTATTTTGGGTGCTTTTTTTGTTAAAATGAGCTAGGACAAACTTTAAACGTCAATATCTCCTGAAACAAAATGATTTAGAGGTTGGTTTATATCTCGTTGGATAGCTGAGAGTCGCCTCTTTCTTTTTGGCCGCCCGTTATAGGCAGGGCGGCGTGTCGAAGGGCGTTCTATAAAAAAATTAAAGTCAATTCCTGACTTACTTGACAGTAGACTGCCCAGTGGTGCGGCTTCAAATCAATCTCTTTTCAATTCGATTAGCAAGAGGACAGGATCTAGTATAACTGAACCAAGTTATACTTAACCAAAAAACGGTCAAAATGAATTTTTGGCAAGTTTAGGCATTTTTTTGATTTTCAATAAGTCAAAATCTCTTCCAAAAAACCAAATTTCGAAATCTTTTGTTTGGCAACTGAATGCGCATTTTATTCCCATCAACTCAGGCCAAAATCAAGATTTCAAGTTGAAAATAGGAAAGGCAGGAGGGCTTCTGTATAGCCCATGTCGGATATATAAAAAAAGCGTACTACTAATACCAAGGGAAAGTTGACTGAACACAGAATGCATTCTAAAAAATTAAAAATTAGGAGAAAAAGCAACACTCTCTGTCAAAATATTTGAGAACCTTCGTTCTATATCCGCCACTGGGAAACGCCACTAAACGAGTTCTATGTCAACTTTTAAATAAATTAAACTTACTATTTTATAGCTCATCTGCTGGAGTGTTATAAATGTTTTGCTGACCGTGGCTCATCTTGTGATCCTGCAAAAACAAGAAAATGTTCCGATAATGAAATCTGTTTGACCATGTCGTATAAGGAGTTATACAAGGGAAAAGTACAAACCAATTTTGTGAAAGGATGTGTCAGTGGATGGGACAAGTGTCAATCGAATTGTGAAGATGACTCTTGGATTGGCTGTAAGGTGAGTTGAATAGCTAAGATGTAAGACGGGTATAATCGTACAATATTTTTAAAAAATCCTTCGGTTCAAGAATCAGAAGGTTTTTCCCTAAATTTTGGGGGTTTTCTTCTTGGAAATATATACCTTCTTGTTCAGTTTGGATGGAAATGACGTGGTATAGCATAAAAGTTCGAAATTCAAAATTGTAGCATGCATTTGGCTAGACTTTGTTTATCCTATAACGAAAAAGATTATTTAAAAGTAGCTATGTCATCTTTTTTAAGCATCAATGCATAAAATCAATTTTTCTATGACAATAGATGTAGTTGATTGGCTTCCAGTCTTCGGTTTGCTAAAGTATATTTAATTTACTCACTTTCAGGAATCATGTTGTCGAGAGAACTTATGCAATGAAGAAACAGTCGAGGAAGTGATTTGGTATGCGTTGTCGTCGACAAACAGTGGTCGCCATGTTGCTGCTGGTAGCAAAATGTTGATATTCATTTTAATTGGAATGGTTGTATACAGTACAACATTGGTTTGATATCAATGTAATAATTGCTGGGAGATCCGAAATACTCGTTAAATAGTTAAAATTTCGAGTTGCTTTGTCACTCCAGCTAATAACTCAAATTAAAAAATCAGCAAAAAGCTTTTCGAGTTATTAGCTCGAAATGAAAAAAGTATAAAAAGCATTTCGAAGTATTGACTCGAAAAATGACGTCATCATTCTTAACTCAATATTTTACTTCGAGTATTTCAGACTCCAGTCAAGTGAAGTTCGTGGCGTAACTCAAAGAAAATGGTATTTTACGAAGCATTGACCAATTCTAGAACATTCGTTATGATGAGCGTTGTACAGTATGAAAAGAACGATTTCGTAATTTAAAATTTGATATTTTTTAAGCATTATAACGAATTTGAAAAAAATATTATCTGAATTTTTAAAATCTTGTAAAATAACTTAAATTTGTTTTTAAGCCTTCCTAAAAGAAAAACTATTGAAGCAAATGCATAATAAACAAAAACAAAAAAGAGACACAAAAAAATGCACTAAAAATTGAAGGATTTCAAACAACAAACAAACTGTATTGCTAAGATTTTTCAAACTAATTTTCCCCATTCCAAAGTAATAGAAAATACCCATAAACAAGAGATGTTCTTTGAAAACATAAAGCGTAAATTAAGTAGTTAGCAGACCGAACATAACAAGGCAAAAAATATTCAATAAAAATTCCTAAAAGAAATTCAATCCTAATTGCGAAGAAAATCCTCAAAAACATTTACTATTCAAAATTCGCAAAAAAGATGACAGATGAGACAGGAAAAAATGCTGTCAGCAAAAACATCTTTCCCTCAATTGGTAAAATCTTTTTAAGTTGGAAAGTTAAGCTCTAGCATTTCAGATGAGATTTCACTGCAATACCCTTCTAAATGACACCGAAGAGTTTCCGAAACCGATTTGTATTTCATTTTAATCCACGCTGTATTTTTTTGGATTTTCAACGGTAAGGGAGTATGACATTATCACGATAAAAACTGTCAGAAAGTTCGTAAAGTAGTTCGTTCGATCGTGGCTTGTATTAAACTGTTGCTTTCTGACAAAGAATAGAGTCTCTTTTGATCTAGGTAGTCAGAAAGCCAAAAAAACATAATTTCTTGACCCATGTTAACGGAAATACGTCCCTTTCTCCTATTATCACTCCCAAGATCAAAGTGTCCTCCAGTTTACTCAACACCACGAGAAAAAATTGTCTCTTGTCGTGAAAACATTTACTCAACACCACGAGAAAAATGGTATCTTATCGTGGAAGCTTTGCACAAAACTATGGCCACGCCCATCTCTGACGTCACTGGTAGTTCTCCTCCGTTGCACGTAGACAGGTGGCATTTGAACGAGCTGCGCTGGAGTCTTTTTGTCCTTTAAAGCTTGAGTTAAATTCAGAATCTGAAAGGATGTAAGAAAAAGGTAGATTAGACAATTCATGACACACGAGTAGAATGTAGGCAAATGATGAATCACCCATACTTTATATATACACAATGACACAAATACGGCGAGTGGTAGATATATTGTGTGTATTGTGAATTCCACATAATTTCTAAAGTCATACATATACATGGCTATGGCTGTGGAGCTTAGCTTTTAGTTCTAAATTAGTCTTGTAGAAGACCACGTTAAAGATTTCCGTTCCAGCGGTATACAATATGTCATTATCTAAATTGTCCATTCTACAGGACCATGAATATATGAAACTAAAAGGAAAATAAATATGTTGGAAGGAAGGCTCCTTGTTCTTACCTGTCCCCTCATGACGGACATTTGTTTATCAAAATTCCCATTATCGAAACCTTTGTCTTCCTGCAAAGAAATAAATGAGGCGGATTGTTCATTTTGTGAGAGATTTATTTGCACAAAATTCGAAAAATTCGAAGCAGTACAACTTTGTTTTCAATTTTGCGATTTCATTATCACAGGGCCTCACAGGGATGATTTTTTCTCGTTCTAAACTCCTAATTTTTTAGAAAAAAAGAAAGCATAAGCAAGGTTACGCAAGGGGCTATGTAGGATGTTAAATGTACGACTTGGACCTGTGCATAACTCCTAATAAGTTATACACATCAAGATTTTGCTTGTCCGGGTTGGGTTATGTACAGGTCCAAGTCGCAGATTAAACGTCCTAAATAGCCATGTGCGTAACCTCGCTATAAACTCTATGTATTTATAGAAAAAAAGAAATCCCTCAAAAGCGATATTATTTAGGAAGAAACATTTGACTTACAGCAAAAAGCTCGAACAGATCTTCGATTAGACTTTGAACGAAGTTGAGATCCGATAGAAATGGTAGCACCATTTCACTTATGTCATCTGAAAATGGAACTTTTGCATAAGGTAGCCATGCCCAATGATATGGATCTAAAATAAAAAGCGAATATGAAAAAGAGATCCAACAACTAGGATTATAAACTTTTTAACTTTAGGTGAAATTAGACTACGAACTTTTGCGACTTTTCGGCAGAATCATGAAAGTTAATTCCCGCGAAAAAAATGTTATTTTTTTTCACCACCGAAATAATTAATTTTGATGCTAATGTATTTCTTATTTGCAAGGAATTTATTTATTAATTAATCCTCGCGAAAGTTAATCCTCGCAAATATGTTATAAGTAAAAAATGTAAAGTTCATTTTTTTCCTTTAGTTCTAATTCAGGTAAATCTGACCCCCCCCCCCCTCCGACACGAGTAAGAAGAAATGAGATATCAAATGTGTATGAAGGAAAAGCTATTAGACTTTACATCATGGGTTAAACCTAAGGCTTAGCCAGTTTAATGAAAACTTACATAGCCTCCAAGAGTCGGGATGTTTGAAGGGAAACGAAAGACCGTTATCGATAGCAGCTATGTAGATTTTAGGTTTCCCAACAATACTCCAATTCTCTGCTTCGTCACATTCTTCTCCGCCATTTTGCTGAAAAGAAGAGAAATTCATTTAATAACTAATGCCTAAGAAAGTAATCTATGACTTTACAGATTTGTTAAATCCAAAAAAACATGGACTTTTAAGCTGATTCAAAAGTCATCATATTTCCCAGGGATCCAAGTCAGTCCATTATTACAATAAGCAAAGGGTATATATTCATGTAAATGCATGACAATCAGTGTCAAATATTGACTTAGGCTCCTTTAAAATTTGGGGAGGGTGACTGAATGAATGCAGTAAAGTAAAGTTTCAACTTAAGCAAATCTATCTCAAGGAAAATTGTTAAAAAATCATTATTCTTATTATTGACCACTCCCTCTTTGAATAACCACTCTCTCTTTGAATAAACTTACTTCACATATGGAGACTCGTTCATGTTCCAGACAGGCCGGGTTTCCCTCAACAACGGGTGTCGCTTCGTAGCGTATCAACCAATTATCGTTGCCACGGTCTAAAGCAGAATCGAATTTTAGTATAACAGATCTTAGAATGTGTGAAAAAACATACCGAATTGTCTTGAAATATTCAAAAGTTTAATTCATGGGTAAAATTACTTTCGACTACTCTTTTTTTTCATCAAACAAAGTTGATAAATAATTGATATGGAAGACGCCAAGATTTGAAATCATCCAATTTAACGATAAAAGAAATTGATATAGAAATTTGATTAACACTTAGACAATGGTTTTAATAAAATGAAACTTTTCCACAATTATTTTACAAATTTCAAATGACCGTTAAAAGGCTAGTAGCATGGGAGTTAGACAAGTTTTTGGTAATGTCAGAAGGCTCTTTTCATACTCTTTCATAAATTAGGTCTCGAACTAAAGCCAAAGGACTGTGGTACGGTAAACTACCTTTTCAGGACGCAATATATACGCCTTACAGCGTCTAAGGGTTAAAAGCAGCTGGTCTTACCTGTATTTCTAGTTATATAATCTAAACAAACTAATTTTTCGAATTGTAATTGAAATTCTTTTAACGTTTCGTCGCCCAAAGGTTGCGTTTCGAATTTCTTTAAGTAATATTCAGCGTCTTTGAAGCCTTCTACGAATAGTTGAAACGAGCCAATCTGTAAAAAAATAAAATGTATTAAATTTAAAACCAGTGTTGGTCAGAAACTTTTGACTAAAGAAGAGAGTTTTAGACTCCTGAAGAACTTCAAATCCAAATCAGACAGATTCGAAGGATTGAAATAGCAGTCGGTTATTGTTTAAAACCGACCAGAAATCTTTCAGATTTTTAGACAATAACCTACACAAATTTCGAGTCTTCCATTGATCTAACTGTTCGGTTAATGTTGGTCAGTAAATTTAGAAGATTTTATATTTTTCCAAAATCTTCATTTTCTTTCTCTAAATTATAAATTGTGTATTTTTCGTTTATTCAAAAGGATTCTGAAAATAGCAAATTTACACCGACCTCAGTGTTTTAGAAGCAAAACAAGAAAACCTGAGAAGCATAAAACTCGAGCTAATTTTGAATGCCAATGTGAAACTCTAAACAAGAAGCCTAGCGGCGTGAAGGCCCAGCAGAATTGAAATGAGAAAGCTGAGGAGAGTTGAAGATAGGATAGAT
>JAUJPO010084505.1:0-10273 GCA_032270745.1 Tiaropsis multicirrata | reverse complement strand
ATTTGCTGCACATATATATTGATTTGCTGCACATATATATTGATTTGTTGCACATGTATTAATTTGCTGCACATATAAATTGATTTGCTGCACATATATATTGATTTGCTGCATATAAAATATACATGCTGAATATTGCTACCGAAAACCAACCATAATAGTCTAGTCATACAATAAATATGGTCTATAAACCAGACTGTCTTTAATAACACTGACTAAGGTATTCCTTTCGTTATACTTTTCTACTAATTGGTTTTCTAAAGAAAATAATAATCCCGAAGTCATACACCTTTATAAGCATATTGATTTTGGCTCGAAAACAATAGAACTATTGTTATAGTGCAATAGAAATCTAAACATAGTAGCCTGAATTTTAAGTTCAGCTCGAATCCAGAACAACTTATACTTAAAAAACAAAGATGCAGCAAGTATGATAATCTAACTCTCAAAACTGATAGACGTACTACCTTAAGGGAAGAAATTTTTGCAGAATTTAATTTCACGAATTTAGGTGTAATACAAGAAATTAAATTCCACGAAAATGAAATATTTACCTCTAAATTTGACCTTTTCTGGCAATTAATTAGTATGCATAATAGAAGTACAATTAGAAACAAAATTGTACGAAAAACTTTTGAGTACATTATTACTTATTATGCGTTAATAGAAAGACTTGTAAGCAAATTGAGTCAATTAAAAAAAAAAAATTTCTAGAGAAGGCTGTTTTTTTCTTTCATCTTTCGAATGTTTTTATGAGGCGTGGTAATTAAAAAAGAAATTGACGACCGTTGATTGAATGAATTAACAATTGACTTTGAAAAAAAAGAAAAATCGATTGGATAAAAGAAAACAACAACTTTTTGAATAAGATATAAAACGATTTGATAAAACATCAAAACAAATTGTACAATATTTCGTACAATTAGGCGAGACCAATTTAATTTGTTGTTCTACAGGCCCGACCGACCCTGTTTTGCTAAAAACGAAAAAATAATAATTTCAAACTTTGCCTGTTTAAAAACTAGGATTTGTAAATAGTAATGAGAAAATCTTATTAAAACTTATAAAGGATTCAAGCAAGCACCAACGTATTTAAATTTTAAATAACATTTTAATAATCAAGGGGGAAATGTCATTGCAACCTAACGAAATGTCGGAAATTATTATTATAAAGTTAACAAAAATATTTTAATTTTACGGACCGACCGACCCATTTATAACTGGCGAACTGCCTGCAGAACAACAAACTAAAATGGTTTCGCCTTAGTGAAATAATTGTACGCTCAGGAGCCAATCAGATTCGAGTATGGAAAAGATGCTCTCTATGAGCATGTAAATTTACCGCATAATCCCATAATCATTAAAATCATTAAATTTCTTCTCTTAGGGTAATTTACATAATGGCTGAAACATTCCTACAAATCTGCAGAAAATACCATCATTCTAAATAAAAGTCTACAAAATTATTAACATGAGCAGTTACTGGCAGCTTGATCAGGTTCTGTCGGCACAAGAGGTGAAGGTATAACACCCTGTTTACTGTCTGGCTCTGGCTTTTCCATACCAGGCAATGCGGACGCAACTCTTCGGAAAAGCTGAAAAAAGAAGAAGAAAAAATAGCCTTACCCTCTATTCATGATATACATTACGTAATCTTGTACATGGAAACATAAAGTTTTTTGAAATTTTTACATAGAAATAATTTCGTAATGCAATGGATATCAAATAAATTCTAATTTCAAATAAACAAAGAAATACATAGGTTTTTGGAAATACAATAGACAAAAGACAATAGAAAAGTATCAGGATGACCACAATACTGCATCACAGAAACACAAATAGTAAAATGTAGAAAAGATTTCACTAGAAGTTTCAAATAAAGCTAGTGAATCTAATTAGAAATATTTTTAGTTCCTATTATGATTATTTGTTGCTCAGTGTGTAAGTTAGCATTATGTTATTTCTTTCTAACAGAATCAGCCAAAGAATCCCGAGTTTGCCCTCTATTTCTGCTAAAAATCCGGAATTTGTCATCTATTTTGGGTGATTCCATTAGAAGGAAAAATGACGTAATGCTAACTAAAACATATCATGAATATTAAGCATTGTCACATAGCATATTACAGTAGCCAGGAAGACTAACCTGTTTTACGTTATGACCTGCTTTAGCACTAGTTTCGATAAACAAGACTTCCATTTCTTTTGCTTTCGCTTCTCCATCTTCTGTAGAGACTTGCCTATAAAGAGAGATGAAAATAAATTTTTAGTAGTATGTATGTAATCAGAAATTGGTACATAAATATGTCTACCTTAATGGAATTAAAATTGCAACTTTCAAATTTTGGCTATTTTTGATTGAATGCTTTTTCCCCAAAAAATGAAAAAAATTTAGGTGAAAACAGGTGCAAGCACAATCACAAAATTTAATTATTGCTAAATTTCTAATTTCTTAATTTGTGAAAAAAAATTATCCCATTATAGGCATGATGATTACACCCCTGATAATTTCAAGATAACCATAATCATAAAAATGTAATCTTTACCAATGAAAGCAATAAATTTGAATTTGTTAGTTCTCGCCGTTTGTAAATGTTGTAAATTATACCTCCTATCAGAAAGATCCGTTTTATTTCCAACTAACATTATAACCACATCTTCACCTCTCTCTCCTTTTACATCTTCAATCCATTTTTTTGTCTGGTGGAAAGAGTTTGTATCTGTTAGGATAAAAATTTAAACATTTTAATAGGTCATGAGAAGTATATATTTTTAATTCAGGTAAGAAAATGAATTTTTACTATCCACGACAAATTTGAACACAAGATGAATATCCTTCTAAAGATGGAAGAAATAGACATTGGTGTGGAAGAAGCAAAGTAAGAAAAATTAGGCACAAGACGTTGTTTTAACGTCTTTTCAAAGTTATAACATTGTAAAGACGTTGAAACAACGTTAAAAATTTGTCTTTTGCCTACTGGGAGACCAGTTAGGGATCATAGGGTAAAAGAGAAGAACAAGAATATCAAACTGGAAAAGATTCTTGTTTCATGCAGAGTGTTATTAAAAAGTAATTTTCTAGCACATGTACAAGCACGAAGAAAATCGCTACAAGCACTCTTACTTCAACACAAGCACACTTACTGGTAATATCATAAACAACAACAGCAACGGAAGAATCTCTGATATAGCTTGGAATTAAACTTCGAAATCTCTCTTGCCCTGCTGTATCCCATAGCTGAAGTCGAACCTGGAAGAAAACGAAGTTGAAAAAATAGGATTACTTTAAAGATATTCTTCTTGGAAGTCAAACCTGATGAAAAAAAGTAGAGAAAATTATAATGACAAAATCTCAATGCAATTATAGTTGTGTTAATAAGAGCATTATATTGACAAATTAATGCAAGATGCAGGAGAAATGGAACTTAGGAATAAATTTATATTATTTGTTCATACTTTAGTATCAAAAATATTTTGATATTACAGTTTTGAAATCTTACAGTTCTGTCTTCAAGATACATTGTTTTTGATAAAAAATCTATTCCAATCGTCGCCTAAAAAAATAAGGTCTGAGCATAAACAGATAACAATTTAAAACGGTAAAAACATTGAAAGAAATTTAGACTTGGCTTAGAAAAGATGGTAACTTAAATGAATAATAGATAAAGTGAGAAACAAAATCTTTAGTCTTTACCTGATATGTGTTATCAAAATTGTCATACATAAAACGAGTGATTATGGATGTCTTCCCAACTGTAAAAAAGTAAATTTTCTAAGAGTTTCCAGCAAAAATTGTAGATTTATTTTTACGAAATTAGAGAACTGTTGAATAGTTATTCTTGCACCGAACAAAAAAGTTTCCAACGTAAAATGGATTTCAAATGTTTTGGCCATCTCATTCTTACCGCTTTGTTCCCCAAGAAAGACCAGCTTAAATTTTCGCAAAGGGTTTCCAAATTCTGCTCCTGTGCTCATTTTGTAAAGATCTTTGATAACACTAGAGTGAAAAGGTAAAAGCAATGAGTGATACTCAAAGAAAACTTGTAAATAATAGAAGTAATGCTAACATAAAAAAGACAGCAATTACATATGAAGGAGAGCTCAATAAAACAATGCTGTAGAGTGAAAACAATTTGTATTTATTAGGGTGTGAAACAAATCCACAAATTTTGATGGTGTGAAAGCAATTAGGCCATCCTAATCCGCCAGGTGAAACTTTTTAACGAGACCACCGGTCGATGTTAAAAAAGTTTTTTTAGACTGTTAAAGTCTAACAATCAGGCTTCAATTCAACAAAAATTATATGTTATTTGCATTAGATAATTGTTTTGAAAAACAGAATAGCGAAGAAAATGATTTAATTGAGAAACTATATACGGCGATTTAACTTGAAAACTTCCAAAAACAGCTTTACTTACAAGCAGCAGGAAAATATTTAGACTCAAATTTTACAAAAAGAAAAAAAATTCCCGACCGCCTGGGTGGACAAAATTTGTGACGCTTCATAGGAAAAAGAGTACGAAATAAATCCCGCTAAATTTACCGATAAAAACCGATATTTACCGGTGTATGTACCGGTATTTAGCAGGATTATGTTTAGCGGGAAATAGTGGGAAGGTCACCGATAAAATTCCTGATAAAATACTGCTAATTTCCTGTTAATAAATTACTGGTTTTTCCTGATGAATTTAGCGGGATCCCTATAATTCACTATAAATATTTCCAACAAGGTCTTTCATTCTGGTTAAATAAATCTTGTAGCTCTTTACCACAAACTATTTATTATCTTATAAAAATTACTTTAAAACATAGAGACCACGTTTCATCTTGTCTGTTTTAGCTACGAAGAAGATTTGCTATTTTTGTTTTGAATTGATAATAGAACTATTTTGCAAGAAAAACAAATGTTTTTTTTCTCACTTGATTCGAATTGTTTCACAAATAATTCAATTTGAATTGTTTCAAATGTTTTGATGCGTCATTTGATTGTTTTTTTTGTGTTTTGGAATGTTTTTCTACATGATATATATATGTTTATTATATATAATAACTGTATGTTTACATTTTGTTTGCCTTGAATCACTAAAGAAATTTTTTCAATTTGTTTAGAATCGTCAGTTAACAGCATCTTGGTAATTCCCGGTATTTAATTTAGCAGGAAATATGGGGAAGTTAGTGGGATACTGCTTTTCTCTGGTAAACTCGCTAAACAAATTCCAGATAATTTCCTGATAATATCCCAATAAAATACTGCTAAATTTACCGGTATTTTAGTGGGATTTATCGGTATGTAAATATTAGCGGGATTTGCCGGTAATACTACAGGTAAGAAGATCGAGATTTAGCATGGACACCGAAATTCCCTGTAATTTTGTACTCTTTTTCCTATGAATCGTCACATTTACTGACCTGCAGACCAGAAACATACAATCTTTTACAGATGGCCTTATATACCTTAATATTAACTTAAAAGAATGCCAAGTTCTTTATTGAAAAGGAAGAAAAGAAGAACATGAAAATTGCGCTGGTTGAAATTGTTCTAGTTCTTGAAAATTTGAATTTCGTCCATGCAAAAAAATTTCCAATCATCTGAAAAAACATGAAACTACATTTTATCAATCTAGCAACCATTTGACCTGGTTGGGAATTTTGCTTTTTCGACTGAAGATATAATGAAGGTGTATACTGTTAAACTATAAAGTGAAACCATGGTGACAATAAGGCACAAGTCATGCATATCAAGCAGGTCAATCACGTTCGAAATTGCTAAATGCAACCAAAACATAAAAAAGCGGTGCATAAACACGTTTTGTGTTGATGACGTTGATGGCGTACACATCGAAGACCTCTGGCGTGTAGGCGTAGAGATAACTAAGAAAGTCATACACAGCGTACATAGAAAATAATTGGCTGGCGTGATAATTCAAAAAAAAAACTTTACTTGCTTCAAGACGCTTTCACTGCATCTCTTTCTTCTTCTGTTCGCCCTCTCCCCTCACTCCACTTTTTGCGCTATGAATCATAACAGCCTGTGTTGTCCCCAGATTGAAAATTTCAATTGTGGTAGCCGAAACAAAGATCACGACCCTGGACAACCCCTGGAATCCCCTTGAAATCTGGTTAGGTTAGATCGCGATCCGGGGGATTCGGGGGGGTTCAGGGGATTCCGGAAGTATCCGGGGGATTCCGGGGGCTTCTGGAGGTATCCAAAGGTTTTGAGGGTTTCGGAGGTATCCAAGAAATTTAGATGAAAGAAAGTAAACCCAAGCTATGCACAAAGCCCACAAGCTGGTTATGAGCCTCCCAGCAGAGCGAGACCCGCCCTAATCTGATTCGCAGACCTATACTTCCTATCTATAAGAAACCTTTTCGTTAGAGGATGAGAAGAAGCCTAGACCCGCCCAAGCCAAATCACGAGATCACGCTCTAAAATTCAGTCTCAATATACTCATCACGCCGAAAATGACTAAATCGCGCAGCTTATATCACGCAATTTCGACTATTCAGTGCAAAAATTTGTATAATCACGCATCACGCTCCAAATTTTTTTAAATCACTATTACGCTCAGACTTCCACAATCACACAATCATGTCAAAAGATTTCCCAAATCACGCAATCACGGCAGAAAAAATCCCAATCACAACGTCACGCAAACCGCTGGGGGCTCTTTTATCACGTAATCACGCCAAAAAAAGAAAATGTCCTTTGCTGTGATTTCTCAAAAATGGTTTGTTTACTTTCGAAATCGCTGGAATTTTTTCGATCTGGACAACAATGGACACTCACTTTCAATATCCAGGTGGATATTTATTCAGGGACTTCAAAACAAGGGATTTTATAGGGTGTGTGAGCTGTGGCCTCACATGTAATAATGACGGATTTCAACAGTTGTCTTCGATTTTGTTTAAATTTTCTGACGCATGCGCAGACTTAATTTCCAGGTGCTGGGCAAATCTTAAAGGCCGTGTGACGTGAACAAAAAGCTGCATCCTCATTTTTTACCTGCCAGGAGACCTCTGAAAGAAAAAAATAGAATAAAGTAGACATATAAGAGGGATTTCAAGTTCAAGTTCAGCAAGCTTAAGATGATCTCCCCCAGATCACCCCTGAAAGTCAAATGTCAATTTGCCCACTTCTTGATCACGTTACCAATATGTTCTCTGTGAATTGGGCTATTTTTTATCACATGATCAATAAGTGAGCAAAACAAACCAATTTGCGTACAGCAAGTTCAAAATGTAAACAAAAGACAAAAACAAAAGACTTCCAGACAAAGGTTTTGTATCCTAACTATCCAGACTATGGTTTTTCCGTGCGTACTTGCTAAACCATCGAGTCAAATGGTCAAATCGTCGCTAGATTGATAAATGTAGTTTCAAGGGATTCAGTACACACAGAAAAAATTACTTATTGAGACACAGCTTTTCTGATTACGCAGTTTTAAAAATGTGCTTTTTTATAGAAGTTGACATGACTGTCTGCTGATGCTCTCAAGTGCACTTGTCAGAATGTCAAATTACCTAAAAATGGGAGACAATCACTCAATTCGCTGCAACGAGCCCTGAATATATGCAAACCCCCAGATATTTCATCAAATTTGTCAAAGATTTTAAGTTTTTTTTCTGAAGGAATAAGTCAGTCTGACCATTTTCTTGTTTTGTTTTTGCGCAATTCTGAAGCTACATGTAGTATTAGTGCGGGCTAGTTGTGCCAGAAATCATAAAATTGTGCACAATGTGATTCTTCGCCACGGAAACTCATGTGACATATTTTTCAACCAATAAGATTTAATAATTTCGAGGGTAAAACAAACACTATGGTTTAACTTTATGGTTTAAAAGATTTTGTTTACTGAAAACTCATAATTAATCTTTAGTAAGTGTTCTGTTTTACCCCAGTTCTGACGCCATGCCGTGGAGAAGAATTGAAATAGAAACACAGGATAGTGTGACTGAGTTTGAGTTGAGTGAACTGCAAAAAAATCTTTTCTGCAGAGTAGAAATTTATGGTTCTCCTTCGTTTTCAAAGAAGAAAAATTTATGATTCTTCATTGTTTTTAAAGAAGATAAGTTGTGAAAAATATTGAATTTCATTAGCTGATGCAACCAACATTAATATTTCCAAAGTTGAAGGCAAGAAGTAGAGATAAACATGGATCATAACTCTGCGGAGTTGAATAATTGAAATTTGATTATTGAATGCAATTTGATGGGCTATTTCTTTTTAAAACCATACAGGGGGTATTGACAAACTTTATTTTACAAGAACCACACCCCAGGGAACTTTCAACATCAGCTTAAATACACAATAAAAATAAATCAAAATGTGATGAGGTCAAAATTTGTTTTTTGCCTATAATTAATGACCCCATCAATATTTTCTTTTGTTTTTCTTTTTTACTATGTGTATAATATTCATACAATTCTACTGGCCAAATTTAATGATGAATTTATTTATTATTATTTAAAAATAATTGAATTGGGCTTTTCCAGACAAAGTCTGTATCCTCCCTGTTGATGATAGAGGATATCCAGGGGGTAAGAATTCGAAGACCAAGGATATCCAGCAGGGGGTAAGAATCTGAAGACCAAGGATATCCAGGGGGTAGGGGTTCAAAATTTTCAATATCCTAGGATATCCAGAGGGTAAGAGTTTGAGGACCAAGGATATCCAGGGGGGTTGGTGTTAATAAAAATCGACATCCTAAACAGTGGGAATATAACGTTTTACCACATCCAAATACTGTACATTTCTTGGGAGTCATAAATTAATATGAAAAGATGAGTGTAACTACTTCCAAAAAAACTATGGTATGGACATAACTTGCTTGAGAAAAAACCCAACAAACAGCAGTTAAAAGGGAAATGACAATTTTTTTATATTTAAATTACGAATGTCGTTTTTAACAAAAGAAAACAATCAAAGATCAAAGGGATTTACCTGTAACACCCCATAAAGGCAAGTTGTGGTGAAGTTAAAACTTAGAAATATAGACAACGATTTGCATCAGCTAGAAAATAACATAATTTTCTCAATCCCAACAACTTGTCTTCATTGAAAATGAAAAATAAACATGAATCGTAACACTACGGAGAATTGTACAACAGCACAAGTGGTTCATTCAGTCATGTGATCCCATATTTGTTTTTCAATTGGTCCTTAACAAATTGCCAATTCAATTGGCTCAGAGCTGGAAGCTTGAAAACAATTTAAAAAAATCAATGATGGTATCACAAAAGCAAACAAGCTTCATTGGCACTTTTCTCCTTTGTATGATCAAAATGTTTAAGACAACAGCAAAAAAAGTTTGTAACGCTCAAAACATTTTCCTCGACTGAATGATACCTGACTAAATAAAACTTCATAAAAATAAGATTCAATTTTATTTGCCCATATCATCACTCCATGAAGGAGGAACTTCAACTGATCTCTAACCTTCTTTGTCTTTCTTTTATACTCAGCCTAGTCTATACTATATACTATAGAAAGTTAATTACCTCATTAATGACCTGGTTAGGAATAATTATTTTTTCATGACTACCGTAAAAGTGCCTATCTCCGTCAGCCTTGCTCAATTCCGTCAGCTAGAATAACGAAGTAGCAAAATAAATCAAAATAAACCTTGAATAGATTTCTCAGAAATACACATAGAACTACCAAAACAGCAACCAAACTCGGTGAAATGATTTCAAGAAACCAACGCACTTTTTATGTTTACGAATTCCGAAATCGGACAATCAGATTCCAACATTGGAAAAAACTCCCGATTGTGGATACCGATGAATAAAATTAATGACCAGATATTTCACTGGTGTAAGCAGGAATATTATAAACAATTGACCGAGCAGTTGGTCAATAGTTTTAAGTATATAGCTTAAATTTAAAGACCGTAAATAAATATCTGGGCAAAGAAACAACATATGCAATTTTTCGCGACTTATTGGCGCTGCTTGAATATATTTATCTTAACTAATGAAAATACGGCTTTGTAATGTTCACAACTACACAAAACAACAGCACGCTTGTGCGACTTTGATACAAAAGAAAAGTGATATGGGAATTCCAATGATATGGTTGCGTGATCAATAACTCTTTTGACAAGAATATTACATTCTATTATGATTAAATCTTCTCCAGGATGACAAGGCAGGGTCAAAATGCTTGCGTCGTTACAGATGATTGTTAGGAGCTCATTTTAGGCTTAAAAGAAGTGTATCAACTCATAGAAAATGATTCTGATCAGGCAGATGTTTTTTGGGTAACCAACTTCGAGCA
>JAUJPO010084494.1:0-10273 GCA_032270745.1 Tiaropsis multicirrata | reverse complement strand
ACTGGAAACACTTTATCGCTTGAGCCGCCATCTTGAAACACCACATTTATCTTCTATAAAAACAACACACGCTAAAACTACGCTAAAAGTTAACCCGATCGGAAGAAAGTTGAGAAATCAAAGTGGAAATATTGGGAAATCGGACTTTTTTTTTGCCGTCTTATGCTGGAAGAAGAAGAAGAAGAAGAAGAACGGAATTTTACCTTTTTGAATGTTCAGCTTTGGCTGACCAATAAGAAATAAGAAGATAGGTAAACCTGATGTTAACGGGTTAATAATTTTTATCAAAACAAAACAAAAAATTAATAATGTCAAAAAGTGCAACGTTTAGGTCAAAATGTCAAAATATCTTTTAAAAATAGAACCACGTGAACCACTTTGTGTAAAAAATCAGAAAAAGATAATGAACCAATCTGGAAAAAATCTTTAAAAACCTCTTTTTAAGGCCGTTTTAGGCCAAAATCAGCAGCGAAAATTTTTTCATAGGTTAATTTATAGGACTTCCTGCTGAGAGTTAGAGTTAGAGCAGAGGTTGGTAAAATTTCGCTGTTTGTGTATTTTTGTCATTTTTTGGTTTCCGTACGGTTTTTATTCCGTAGTTTATACAGCCCGTTAGATTTATTGCGCAGATAAACGGTGAAAACGAAAGTGGAAAGACACTGCTACCCGGGTGATATGAAATAAAAACAAAGAATCTGATTCTGACTGATTTGTCTATAATTTTCAAAACGAAAGTACACAGTAGAACAAGGAATTTCAGAGGATGATGATGCTGATTTGGTCAAACTTTTCTCTAACATTTACACACTTTTAATGAGTTTTAAAAGTCAATAAAAATATATAAAAGAATAGTAAATGCCTTTGAGAATCGAAATTAGTTTTCAGAATTGCGTAAACAGAGCCATAAGTAAGATGTAAACAAACGAAATCATCTATATCACTGACCTTATTTACATCAACCTTGAACGATGAGGAATCACATTTGTAAAAGTCTACAGACATTGTGGGCGTGATTTCTAAGTAAATCCCACCCTGTCTTATTTTTAGCATTTTCTATTTCAAAAACTTCACTTTGAAATCTGTGGGATATTTTTTCCCAGAATAGTATCCCTTCCATTTCATTATGTTTATAAATTTTACTCAACCCTTTGCGTACAATGTATTTTGTTTCTTTTTGGAAAATTAGCTAACCAACCCAGCAGGCACGGAACGTTGTTTTAACGTCGAAACAACGCTATTTCAACGTCAGAACGTTGCTTATTTGGACTTGAAGTAACGTCATGTGTTTCTGCTGGGGAATCGTCCTGTTGTTTGTGTAAAAAGTATTAAAAATTTATAGCCCGGACGGCGCTATAAGGATTTTTGTGACGTTTCTTTTAGCGTGGAAATCGAGAAAAAAAATGTTTTATTTTATTTTTGTGTTTTGGATAAAACGCGAAAATGTATATAAAATACTGAAATAAAAACAAGGAAATTATCAAAACTCCTACATTATTTAAATCAAATGAAAAAATAATATACACTGTGAAAGTACTTGTTGGAGGATTGAAACTATGTAAAATGTTTAGCAAAATTTTGAGAAAATTATCTGAAATAATCGAAGACAGTTTCCAAAATTTCCTGCGCTCTCTCTCACCACTTAAAAAGCTCCACACCCTGCATAATTATTCATCAGCCCAATGATCAAAACATTTCAGATGGTCAGTGGAAGAGATCTCCCATTCATGGACCCCGGCTTGAGATTAAATGTGGGGTAGGGGGTGGGGGTGGTTCCAAATTTTAATTTTGAAAATTTTTAGCTTTTTTCATCGAATAGATTATCCTCAACGTATCAACGAAACAGTACTTCGCAAAAATGTTGAGGGTCCCTTGCCCCCCCCCCCTCTCCCCAACGTTGTGGGGCCATGCAATTAAACTTTCCATAAAGAAACCAAATGACCATTTTCACAAACAATTCTTTCCATACTGCGTACACGAATCGACATTTTTTCGTTCGCTCATTTTATGTGATGAGAGAACGCCAGGAAATTTGGAAACTGTCTCCGATTATTTCAGACTAGAGATAAGTTATCTTCACAAATTCCCCTCCATGACACACCCTCTTCACAAATCAGAAAATTTATATAAGTTTAAATTTAATTTAATTCAAAATAACTCAAAAACCGGAAGAGTTTTTTTGATAATTCTATTTTTATTTGTTTGCAGATTTTTATTTTACCAAATATAATATATCTATGCCATACTGTATTAATTTTTTCCAAGGTTAAACTCATTGGAAATTATTCCTATATACATCTAAAATCATTCCCAGGTTTATTCAGCTGGTCTATTTTTTCTTTTTTTTCCAATTAAATATCACTCTGTTGGCGCTTTTCAGACTGAGGCCTATAAAGAATTTTTTACGATGATTTCAACTAAAAAGTTAAGAATATTCATCATTAAACCACCATTCTTATAAAAAAGAATGTACATTAGTTCGTTGAAAGTCTAACATACATGTATCTTTTCGATTATAAAAAAAAAAGACATTAAACGGTGCCTCTTCATTTTTTTAAATAGAAAGAACCAGTAGGCGACCCTTGTAGACCAAACTGATAATTACTCTGGCTTCCGAATTCATCTATCTCGATTCCGGATGTTCATCCTTCATTTCGCAAGGCTACCCATCAGACACACAACGTTATTTCAACATTGTTTCAACATCCAAACAACGCGCTCTGATGTTGAAACAATACGTTGTTTGGACGTTGTAAAAAATGTTGCGATAACTTTGCGTGTGTCTTCTGGCTCGCTTATCGCTTTCGTCTATAGACGTTCTGATATGATAAGGGATTAAAGAAAAGATACCAAAGAAGGTAATACGACCCCGGTGACGGTGGTTTAGTTCGCCTCCCGTTCGCAAGATTGTGTGGGTTCAACCCCCAGCCGGGTCAGAACAAAGACTTGAAACTGATACTCGCTGCTGTCCTGCTTGGCACTCAGCATTAACGGATTAGAGCGAGGGCAAGTGGAGAAATCCAGGGAAAGGAGTGGCGCCCTCCCTTACCTTCGGGTAGATAGCTAATTGAAAAGGGTGTAAAAACATTGTGCACAAAGCGATAAAAAGCGTGAAACTTTACACAGTGTGGTTTAGGGGTCAAAGGCAGATTTAGATATGTCAGACCCCAAAACAAGATACTCTTTTTACCACAACTGAAGGCGTCTGTTGCAAAAATATTTTCTAATATTGCTCACATGTAGAAACCAGGCCAGGACATCGCTTATTTATTTTTAGCGTCTTTGGTTTCGTCCTGGTTTCTACATATTAATTGCTTTTAGTGACAATCCTTTTACAACAACTAGTACTGTTCAAACCTCTCGACTCTCGTCCAGGAGGCGAAGAGAAGCGAAGTTCGATTCCCACTAGCAAGGTTACGCAAGAGGCTATTTAGGACGTGAAATGTGCGACTTGAACATGTACATAACCTAGCCCAACAAAATCTTTTTGCTTATAATTTTCATAGGTTGTGTACATAGCACAGGTCGTATATATTTCATGACCTAAATAGCTCCTTGCGTAACCTCGCCACTCTGGTACACTACGGTTCACTTAATCAAGTGTACGCATCATGTATTCCGGGCAACGTTTATACCGGGTGCGCCAGAAAGAAGTAAACAATGTTGACAAGTTATTGTGAGCTTTAGTATTGAGATGTCTTGCCAATTCTTTTTTATCGTTTAGAAGAAAGCCTAACTTAAATTTTGGTTTATTATACATTGAAGTTGGAAAAGCAGATCAAAAGTTATACAAAAAGAACTAAAATTATATGATCAAAATCACGAAAAACAGTGAACAAACTTTCTATTGAAAATATCTCAATCCAAAAGCCCACAATAGCTTGTCAACTTTGTAAATTTCTTTCTGGCGCACCCGGTATATGAACTACGGTACAAGTACTTACGTATCATACAAGATACCAAGCAACTTTAGCTATAGCCGTTTTAGTTTTAAAGATTGAACTTTGGATGTGGTCAAAAGCTATTGCTGGAAATATTTCCCCTGCACATAGTGGGTAATGGGGTTTGTCTCTGTTCCCCCGCAAGAAACCCCAATGGAGACTCATTATCATAAAAAGCCTCTTTTTACTTTTGGTTTATTATTTACAACTGTCATTACTATTTTCTATATTTTGGACACTATTTTAAAAAGATTGACTTTCAAAAACTGAATCGAAGATTGAATATTTTAGTCGTATAAAGGACATATAAAAGTAGTAGTAAGTCAAGGGCAACCCAAAGGTCGAGGGCAACCCGAAGGTAGGGGAGGGTGCAACTCCTTTCCCTGTATTTCTTCACTTACCCTCGCTCTAACCCCTCAATGCTGAGTACCAAGCAGGAGATCAGTGAGTCCTAGTTTTCTGGTCCTTGGTCTGACCCGGCTGGGGGTTTGAACCCACAACCTTGCGAACGGAAGCAAACACTCTAACCACTTGGCCACCGTCGGACATACAAAATGTGCTTGCAGCTGTCTGCGATCAATACATAATAGCAATACTGTAATAACCTGAAATCTTAACAACCATAAATACCTTATTTTCAGACTTCAATTCTGGTGGTTAATCTAATGTTAGCAAAAAATCTAGATTTTCAAAAACTGACCCCCATATACTCCCCTTAAATGTTATATATCGCAACTTTTTCGCAAGGGTTCGAGGCACGGTATTTCTCTCTGAGCTCAACACTGAACCGGGGGAGCGATAGGAATGATTTTTCATCAAAATTTGTTATTTCTTGCCAAACATTGACCCCCAGAATTATATAACAACACCAGGAACATAACATAACAAAATACCGATTTCATATAATCTATATCCAGTAGGCACGGAGCGTTGTTTTTAACGTCGAATAGACGTTGTTTCGATATGTATAAACGTCATTTGGACGTCCAAACAATGTTGGAATAACGATCCGTGCCTCCCTGGTATAGAGACGTCTGATTACCAGTGGTCTCCTACCTTCAAATAATCCGAAAGCTGAAACATTTTGATTACTAATTTTTGTTCTCCAATTCACATATTACGCAGTAGTATTCACGTGTTTTTATGAGAACAAAAGGTTTAAGAACAAAAAGTTAAGAACATACTAAGAACATTCTAAAGCCTTCCGATGATAATTTCTGAAGAAAATTACTTAAAAAACACGCTATTTTGGCCTTTTTCAGTAGAATAAAGAGCATTTGAAGTCTTGTGAGTTTCAGAAAAGTCAAGAAGATCCGAAGGCATCCTCCAGTCTCGATTATTCTAATAACAAAAGGGCAAACATGTAGGTGTGTGGGTTTAGAAGGATGTATTTAAGGCCTTCTCAACTTTTGGTAATCACAACCTTTTAAAAATAGCTTCACTTAAAGGTTTTAGCCGATCATATATGTAAAAGGGAATAATGAGTCATAGACACACAGCTTTTGGTAATCACAACCTTTTAAAAATAGCTTCACTTAATTTTTAGCATTACAATTAAAATTGCACTAAAACAATGATTGAATCCAAACATGACGTGATGTAAACATTTAGTTTTCATAATTCTAAGTCTATTAGACATAACATGTTAGAAAACTAAATTAGGACTTTTAGACGTCACGTAGCCAGCAGGCCAGACGTCCAAGCAACGTCTTTTCAACGTCAGAACGTTATTTAGAAGTTGAAACAACGCGCTGAAATAACGTTATGTGTCTGTTGGGTAAATACAAAAGCCTGATGCCATTGTCGGAATTAGTGTGAAGAAGATAAGTAAAGCTTTTCACTGTATTTTTCAGAAAAAAAGTTTGCGATTCTTTTATGGTACAAAATCAGTGAATGTTGAATAATACCACCAAATATTGGCACTAATATTGGCACAGACATAATTATTTTGACAGTCTAATTATTTTTACCCAAAGCGAAACGCAATGTACAACAAAAGCAAATCTAATAAGATTTGCTATTCCAAATACTGTCTTTGACAGTGTATCTAGTAAACAAAGCAAGCGGTCAATTTTGCTACCTTATCGGACAAAAAAATGTCGGACAAAAATGACGAAATATTTTGGAGATGATGAAAATTATGTCCGACGAATAATTTAGTCCGACAAAAAAATAGTCTGACATTGTTTTGTCCGATAAGGTACTTTAAAATGCAGTCCCGACAATAATGTGCCGAGGCTGCAAAACGTTTGCAAACCAATCAACAAAAAGCATTAAAGAGTGTTACGTCAATTTGTATTATTCCTATAAAGAACAAAATTAATACGAACTCTGGAACAAGAACGCAAAGGCTCAAAACCATGTATCTTGACTTGAGGTTTTAGCATCCCAACAATCGTGATTTGAAGGGACTCAGACGTAAATGTTGATTTCCAATAAGGAATATGAACAAAATCATCAATCACCGTCAAATTTCTCTGAAAACCTTATGTATGTATACATCTCCAGAAAAAGTGTATGTTTTTATGGACACACTAGTCCCTATAGTCTTACTAATACTAAACATGCCATGATTTAAATTTTCTCGCCATGTCACTGCGTGAACACCAGCTTTTCGTGAAAATTGTCGAGAACTTTCTGTGTCTGTATTTCATGTCATGATTTGAATATTTCACCATGTTTTTCATCCAGGCACAACTACATAATAATGACACTACTGGCTTGAACCCAGCTTTTTATATGCATCGCTTGAAAGTGGTGCGAATATTCAATATTTGCCATTTCGTGAAACTTAATGCCAAACAGAAAAAAAACAGAATGTGAAGGTTTTTTATAAGAACATTACGAGGAAAAAGCTTTAACCCTTTGACGCCCAAACATGTATATTATATATACGTTCTGAAAATTTGAAGTTATTTGAAGTTTGAATATGCTTTTTTAAGGACGTTTTGGTTGCAATTTATACGTTCTCAGTATTGTTTGGCCTTGAATCTTCATGTTCCTGTGTGGCTTGTTCTTATAAAAAAAGGCGAATGATGCTTTTTGGATCATTCCTACGTCACAGAACATGAGCACTTCATCAAATATTTAGTCAATAAAAGTCCAATTACCAGGAGGTCATGAAAATGATGTGAATTCTCAAAGTTTTTGACGTACTTCTCAAATTCATCAACAAGTGCCTCAGAAGTTAACATGTTAACATGTTCTTAATTTTTTCTGAAAAAGCTTTTTTACAAGTAATATTCGAACACGTAAATTTATTCCCGGGTATCACATATTGTTTACCCCCGAACACAAAGCCAATTTCATACTACCCTCGAACTTATAACGCCCCCCCCCCCTCCCTTAAAAAAAATGGGCAACATTTTTTGGAGGTACAAGCTTTAAGGTTATGAATAATTTGACGGTTAAAATTTTTGTACATCAAAATTATTAATCAAAAAATGAAAACTAAATCGATAACGTTAGTATATGTTTTGGCAAAGATTAGTTCACGTTTTGTGCGTAATTTAATCATTAATCCTTTGTTTTCTTTTTATTAGCCAGCGGATGACGACACGGCTAAAGAATTAACGAACCAACAATATCGATATATGTTTGGTATACAATCTCAGGCTGCACAGATGTTTGACGTAAGCAAAAGATTATTCAGTTATTATCTTTCCAATGGTACAGTCGAAGCTCTAATTAGCGGTTACCATCGGGAATTCGACTTGGTGTTTGCTAATCTGAACTGTCCGCCTTTTTGGGTGTCCGCTAATTGGAGCTTTGACTGTATTATCACCCTATTCTGGAGATGTCGAAACTTTGCTATTTTCTGGGATCCTCGATTTTGAATTTATGGCTCACATTATGAAAAGTACCTAAGATGTGTGAAGCGGCACTCGAAAGTTTTTCGTTCCTATAGACCCAATGAACATGATTCAACAAAAAAAATCCATGCAAAAATAGCTTCAAACTCCCAATATTTGAATATGTAGAAACCAGGATGATACTAAAAACTTAAAACAAAAAGTAAAATAGTCGTGATACTGTTCTACATTAGAGCAATTTTTACTTTTGAAACAGACCCTATAGCTATAACTGTAAAGTGACTTTATCTGTGGTATCTTGTAAAACAAATCTTGCGTAGGTTTGGTTTGAATAGATAGAGCATATTTAGGGCGTTTTCTGTTCTCTATATCAAGTTGTTTTTTAAACGACTATCGATAAAAGATCTTCATAATAATCCTTGCAAATTTAAAGAACTTTAGTTTTAGAAGAAGATTTGCAGCCAATCATCTCTCCCCCCTCCCCCCCCAAAAAAAAATGGTTGCGATTTTTAACCCGTTCATAGACGATGTTACCGTCCATAAAAAGAAATCAAATCGCGGCAAAATGATGTAACTGAGTATAATGCCCGATAAGGCTGCTGAAGGAAAAATTTGAGCGGCGGGTAGAATGAAGAATATACTTCTCAAATCTACCGCTGTTAAATTCGTCCGCGCGTTAAAATCTCGCCCGCTTGAGTTTGGTAATATTGCCTTATACGGAAACTAATTTTCTACGAAAAGTTGACGTGGACCCAAATTGGGTCAACCGGTATTTGTCTCGATGCTTTGTTCTCCAAATCCGTGTTTATAAAGAAACATAACATTGGGAAACTTTAGTGATCTAAAATTGGAAGAACCACAACCTCAATAAAATCATGAGACTAAACCAACCACCACATCAAATCATCACAAAAAAACAACACATATTTTTCGTCAATGATCTACTGTAAAGCGCTAAGCAAAAAAAGAAAAATAATCGGTCGAAAGGTCACAACATCTCATCTATCTCATCATCCTCCTAATTTAACACTCCTATCATCCAGTGTTTACGTTTTCATGCTTAATCTTTTTCCTAAGTAGTATATAGTTCCGCCGCTTTTTCATCTTTATAAGAATGATATTGTTTCGTTTAATGATATGTTTGTTTTCTCACGAACATTTTGGCTGAAATAATCCTAAAATATTCTGAATCAGTTCGTATTCTTAAGTTCTTATCAGCTCCAGTCTTTTCACAATGGGGTGAACAGGAAAACTTCAAAATAAAAAAATGGCCAGCTTTGAATCAGCTTGAGAAAGAATTTTAAGATGTATTTTAAGAATAATTTTCAAAAATAAATTTGATCTTGGGAAATTTTAAGATGGCATTATTCCTAGGATATTCTTGACTTTTTGGCCAGTTTCATCATGAAAATTCTTATAAAGTGTATAGTCCCCGTTTTGTTTATGTAAGGCTAAGGGTCATTTAAAGTCATGTAATTCTTTCCTCTCTATCTCACACATACTAATAATACACGTTTTCTAAACAACCAACGAAAGTGAAAGCCTTTGGAGATTTTATTCTAAGCTTTTCTGAAATTCAAACCTCCGAAAAACGCATATATGCGTTCTGAAAAGGTACTTTTACCACACCCAAGTCATTTGGCTATAGCTCAAAACCATTTCATTTTAAAACATATAAAACCGAATGAGTCTTTAAAAAGAGTATAAAAAGAGCTTTCTAATGGTACCAAAATCCTTGTCTATCTCTCATGCTACAAGCTTTTAACAGCCAGCATTTAAAGTTTAAATTTATGTAAAAAAATTGTGAACATTTTTCACTTTTTTCAAAAGTGCGGTGTCATAGTTTAAAAATGTTCTTAATATAAAAAATTATAGTTTTCTTTAGGCAATTTTCTTCAAAAACTATTATCAGAAGGTCTAATGGCTTAAAGTGTTCTCATAGCGTGTCCTTATGTATGTTCTTATATTCTTCTTCTTTGATCTTCAAATGTCACGTTATTTTTATCTCTTGAGGTTATAAATACCACACTGTTCCGTTCTGGCTTTCCTTTTCATTATCATCATTTATTCTTGCTTCATGTATAACACACGTTTTCTTTGAAAAAGAAGTTTACTGTGGTCATTCGGGAAGGGCGTTTCTGTATAAACCTTTTTGCTAGGTTGAGTACCCAGGAGATATGTCACGAGATACGAACTAACAGGTCTTTTACAGCTTATGCTCCAAATAGTGCATATATCTACAAGCTAGAGTATGGATAGCATGATACCCCTGTCTATGTGCCCTAGTGGGTTTTGAAAGATCAGTGGGGTGGAATTAGAAATTTGGGAATTTAGTGGGCTGTAAAAAAATTTCAAAAATATGAGTGGCGGTGGTGACAAAAAAATCCTTAATTATTACTGGGGTGAGAATTTTCAGATAAATTCTATTTGTACAATTAGGAGTTAGAGACTACACAGGCCAACTTTTATAAAGGCAGGGTAGCGTCCGATGGAAACTAAAAAGGGCACTTTTTGGGGTAGTTT
>JAUJPO010084483.1:0-10273 GCA_032270745.1 Tiaropsis multicirrata | reverse complement strand
GTTTTGATTTTCAGTGATGCATCTCGCTCGGCTTTGTTACGTTCTACTTTGTGAGATTGTTGTAGCATTAATTCAATGTCAATTAGTTCCTGTTTAATTCTATTGGATTTGAAATTCTTTTTGGAGAGTTTTTTACGTTTTCGCATGAGAATACGGCGATCTCTTGGAATCTTGGAAATTATTTTTGGTGGTTTTCTGAGTGGCAAATGCTTCTTTACGATCAGCAGACAATTTTTAAGGAAGTTTGCGTATTGATGATTCGGGTCAAATGGATTCCCATCCAAAACATGAGACCAGTTGATGTCTGCTAAATCTTTGTTTACAAGTTCCCAGTCAATTTTGTCACTTTGGAAATTGTAGAGATCAAATTCGCTTATCACGTTACGCTTTTCAGATTCTCTGAAATTATTAACTAAATTCAAATGGGTTGTTACATCTACGATGAGGTGGTCCGAATAAATAGTTGGTGAGCATGTATAATTAAAAATTGTGTCTGTGTTGTTTGTGAATAGAAAGTCTAAAATATTACCGTCACGGTGAGTCGATTTATGTATCATTTGGTTAATATTCATGTCTGATTTAAAAACATTTAAAATATCAAGAAGATGTTTATTGCAATTCTGTGTTGGAATAGATGTCTCATCATTACAAGGTTTGTGTGGTATGTTAAAATCACCAAGGATATATGTGTCGGGTGTGCAACCTGGAATACTGTCGATTTTCTCTGTTAGTGCTGTGAGGAGTTCTTGGAGTTCAGGTGCATCGGATTAGTGGTTCGAGTTAGTGGGTTGTCTGTAGATGACACAAAGAAGAATGTTAAATTTTTTTTATAAAGCATCGGTGCTTCATTTACTCCGTTTGAGAATTCAAATATGGGTTGTAAAAATGGTGCAATGTCGTCTCGCACATAAAATGCTACACCTCCACTTGCTCTATCATATTTCGGTTTTACTCTGTCTCTGTTTTTGTGAAAAAGAGTATAGTTTTCAATCGCAAGTTCTGCTTTCTTGTGATCATCAGTTAACCAGGTCTCGGTTAAACCTAAGAATAGTTGATTTGAGCTTGTTGTGAGATCTTTAAGGTAGGGTACTGATGAAGGTTTTGTCTGTGGGCAAAGTCCCTGTATATTTAGAAATGAAAACATATTTAATAAGGACTGGGAAATGGCTTTAGTAGTTGAATCATAATTGGTAACAGCTGTCATCGTCGGATTGGCAGATTCCTTTGAAAGGTTGAAGATTGCATTATTGGGTGATGGGGTGGTTGATGAAGCCGGTTTTGGTGATGGTTGAGTGTCTGTTGAGGTAATGGTTGGCATGGTAGATTTTGGTTCCTGAATTGCTGTTGATGATTCAGGGGGATTCTGGTGTGGAAACTTGTTTGTAGGTGATTGTTCACAAGGGAGATTATTTATGTTCGAAAGTTGTCCAGAATCTTGAGAAAATCCTGTGGTTCATCATTACGATTGTTGAGTTTCTTTTGTGCTTGCTGTCGTTTTGTTCCTTTGACATGTGTGAATTTACATTCAAGGTTTAAGCACTCCCCTCTTGTAATGGAAGATGAGCACATCGTTGGGTGGAAGCTTTGGCATTTGGTTCCCTGATTACAGCCTCTTGGTTGTTTGTTGCCAAATTTAAGTAATTTTGAGCATGCTTTTGGATGTATATACTGACAGTCTCGACCTTTCAATCCGTATTTACATTTCCCTTTTAAGTAAAGGTGACAAATCTGGTCTTCTGACCTTAATTTGGTATCGTTAATTCTGTCGTTGTTTGATTCTGATGATAGTGATAGTGGTATCTTGTTTTCTTTTTCCTTTTGGAATCTGTTTCGCATGAATTCTGTCCTTCCATGATATTGAGTAAGGTTGTTGTTAGAATGTTGCGCAATGATTACATTTGGTGTCACGGGTAGCGTTCTTCTAGGTGTTTGGGTTTCTGTACTGGAAGATTATTCAGGTGTTAATGGTGTATTGGCCTCATCATCCTCATTAACTTCGTGTTGAGCATGTTTGTCCTGGATTTCAGTTAGTCTGAGTGGTATTTTTGGCGTATTCAATATTTTACGGTTGGAAAATTGTACAGTTTGATCTTGGTAAGATTGACACAAAAAGAACATGCCTGGGATCTTGAAAAGTGTATCACACATTTCCTCGCTGTCGTTAACTAGGTTCATATCTTTCATAAGATTCAGATAGCATTCTCTGTGTTTTTCTTGACCACATGACGCACACTGAAGAAAAGGTTGATCATTGAGGTTGATAACATATGATGCATTGCAGATCTGGCATATGTCTGGAAAAAAGCTTTTAACTTTAAGACAAAGTTTTTGGACAAGTTCATCCTTGTTGGCGGTTTCAACTTTTTGCTTTGACAGGAAATTAAGAGTGTCAAAAATAGTGTCTTTTTTGAAGCCCTTGGTAAGTGAAGCGATAATGGTCTTTGTCGGTTTTTCTGGATTGTACGATTGAAGACAGGATTTAATAAGAGGGTTAGGTGCTTGTAGTGATAGCTCTGTTACTATTCGCTTCCAAGTTTGTATGTCCTCAGTTTGTTCCCCTTCTGATTCAATTAGATCTGGAGGTTGATTAGCCATGGGTCCAAGAGATCAAATACGTGACACAACGAAGGTTCCTTGAGTGTGAAACGCTTTTTAGGGGAATTTCTGGGTTGAAGGCAGGAAAAAGAAAAAAAAGCAGGAAAGCTTTACCTGATCAGCTGCACATGTGAATCCAAATTCTGTCAGGACCCTTTAGAAGGTTGACTAAGAATATAACCAATAAATAGGTAAAATAGCAAATGAGGTACCTGCTCAGCTGCACGTGGATCCAAATCACACGTACAGCTGGTCCACGGTTAGTTGACAAAACTTCACTGTGTTGTAGAATTGCTTGTTGATCGTTTGTTGACCTTTTCAGCTGGTCCACGATTAGTTGGCAAAACCTCACTGTATTGTAGAACTGCTTGTTGATTGTTTGTTGACCTTTTTACTTCGTTAAAGTACAGGTTGGTCTCAACCCTGTTTGTGCTGGCTTTGCCGGGTTGACTACAGCATTTTTACCGTTCTTATTATAAATTGTTTTTCCTTAAACTTATTCACTTATTCAATAAATAATCTTAGGAGTGAATTTTTTATCCTCAATGCTGTAACCCCTTTTTAATTAGCAGCCAAGATCAGTTGACTCTCTTTGAAAGTTAAATGTACAGCTTTGACCTTTATTTATCTTTCCAACTACGATAATGTAAAAGTGCTTATATCCCTCAGCCTTGCCAAATTCCGTCAGCCAGATATTCTAGTCTTCTATGGATCTTGACAATGGATGTACAGATGTATGACATATTTTCTCAGGCTTTTATATTGGTTTTGTTGATCAACTTGGATCGTATGATGTGGTTTGTTTATGTTTGACTTTTTAAATAGAAGACTAGAATATCTGGCTGACGGAATTCGGCAAGGCTGATGGATATAAGCACTTTTACGGTAAATAGCTAACCTACAAAGAGAAAAACCTTTCAAACATCAAAAATAGGAATGGCGTAGACAACCCTGCCAATACACCGGACATTCCAGTGTAGTTTTTTCCCGTGTCAGGTGATTTTTTAAATTAATTTTCAAAAAATCATCGGACTACACCGGAATGTCCGGTACACTTTTCTAACATGCACTCTAAGGTACCATGCCGTCTGCGCGGCCACTTTTTTGAAGTGAATATCACTTACGCGTGGTCATGAGCGCTGTTTTTTAAAGTGTCTAAAAGTTGGATTTTACAGCTAAGTAAGTGCAACCAAGGAACTCCGGCGAGAAAGTCGAAGCCTCGTGTTTTCGAAACGACTACTTCGCCTGTGCATGTTGTGAGTTGATGTATTTTGTGTTCTCGTGTTAAAAACACAGGTTTTTCGTTACATGGTCGTTTATGCACAGTAAGTGCAAGGAACGAAAAATGTCAATCAAAACGAGAATTTTTAAGGGTGTGCGCAAAAGAAACACTTGTATCTATTGGGCGGAACATTAAGAAAATGCCCTCGCCCGCTGCACCGCTGCTACGGTTATATCTATTGAAATCTCTTTGACAGTTAAATTTACAACAAAGGAGGGTGACAGAAAAGATGTAGGAGTGAGAGCAGAGTAATTAATAAGCAACAGATATGCACGTTACCTATTGTTAACAATCATACCATGAGTGATTAAAATCCAAAGCAAGAAAGTTTAATAAAAATTCACGGAAGCCTTAAATAATAATTATTTCTAAATCGTTGCATAAATAAATGTATAAAAATTACTATTCTTTCCCTTCCATTATAACTATTTCAACATCATCGTGAAAACACGTTTCTTTTTATCTTAGGAATCGACGACAGTCTTTCTATTGTTTTGAAGATCGTTACAAGTTACACACCTTCGTAGGGCTGTTTTTTGTTAGGGAAAAGTGATTAGATTGTTTTCTTCTTTTCTGAAGAATTGCCAGGTAGGATCTGCTTGAAATTTTAAATATGTATTGTTTATACATTGAAAAATTGTTCTGTTCGCGTCGCCCGCCCGCATCATATTTTTCACTGATTTTCTGGTGCAAAGACGCGGAAAAATCCGGGAAAAATCCAGAAGAAACAACTTAGTTCTTCAAATATGTTACTGTTTCTTTCAGGCAATGTTTCAAAAACCCGGAAATTTTTCCGCCCGCCCGCATCAATTTTTGAGACCTTCTGCGACGCGAACAGAACTATTTTTCGATGGCCGTCTTAGTCTGAGTTTGAACTTTTTTTGCCTGGCTAAAACGGTCGCTAGTTCCATAAATGTCTTAATTGTTAACCCCCCTAGAAGGAAGCGCTTGGCAACGACCTGTATTTCCCGAATTTAAAATGAAGTGAGTGTTATAAAAATTGTTTTACGTCTATTATTAGACGTGAATTCTCAGGTTATGCAGTTTTATGCTGTTTTGAAATTGCACTGTTTTTAGTCATCTTGATGTAAGTGAAAGTAGACGGCGTTGGTTTGATAATTTTTTTTGTTCTTTAAAATTGATTGCAAAGGCTGCAACTCTAAATTCAATGTTTGAGTGATTGTACTTTAAAAGGAGGATTGTAAAGTCACACCGTTTCTTTTGTAGGGTTTCTGAGTACTGTAATTTAAGGTACACTCATTATTTCCCCTGAGACATTTGCCACACAATGCTTAAAACATTTTAATAAACGGAGAGGCCTCGATAAGCAGGGTGGGGGGGTGGGAGGTTAGAATTTGAAAACACTGACGTTGGGCAAAAATAGGCTAAAAGCAAGCTAATCACCAAAATAAGGGACTCAGCTTTGGTACTTGGGAACTTTAGTTCAAAATCAATAAACAGAGAAATTTTATTAAAATAATTTTCGTGAGCATAACTTTTGCAAGTTGCCCTTTTCAGAATTTTCAAAACAATTTAACTTTTCACAAAAAAGGCATAAAATTGCAAAAAAGGCAAAAATTGCAAAAGTTTCTGCTCGCAAAAGTTTGTATGCCCAAAGTACACTGTATTAATGCTGTAGTTTTCTTTAGAGTATTAACATGATACTTAGACGGTGCTTAAAACAAGCATTAAATTTACCATTAGCAAATATTGCTAGACACAATACAAAGGTTTTGAATCAACGATTTATTTCTAATCTAATCAGTGTTGGAACTGGTCAGGAATTGCCAAAAATAGCTTTGTTATCTCTTCGTTCAAAAAACTGGATTGATTGCCCCACAACAAATTACTCCAAAGATCTATCAATAATTGACCAGCTACCCTTGTTGAATTTCAATTTGCCATGCATCATTCATAGTGGTTCTACTATTGAGAAAGTAGATTGCCCATCAGCTAATTCAAATGAAGTTTTACAATGCAAAAATGGTATTTTGAAGATCCGACGGAAAAAAATGAACAAACACAAACTCAAAAAGCGAAGAAAACGAGACAGAGCTCAAATTCGAAAAGTTTTGATAGGTAGAGAAAGAAATAAGCGAAAGGTGAGAGCTTACCGCAAAAAGAAACTAATAAAAAAGATTGAAAACATTAAGGAAACACATCCTGGATCTGATTATGCAGAAAGACCATATGTTGTTCATAGACTTCAAAAATGGTGATGTAGATTTTTTTATAAAGTTTTGAAGATAAATATAGTTTTTGATCATCAGTTTATTTTTCAAAATAAAAACTTGCAATTATATTTTCTTTTTATTATTATAAATTTTAATAGACTTTGAAAATGAAATGTTTTTTTCGTAAATATTCCGGACAACTTATTTTAGTTTTCTTCTGCACCATTATTTGAGTATTTTAGAACAAGTGAAATGTCACTTGGTGTCATTTGGTCCAATTACCAAGCTTTTTTCAAGTAAAATAATCGTTGAACTACTCATAACAATCAATAATTTTATCAAGAATTTGTGCTTTGAATATCAAAATATCCTGCTTATTCACCATCATTCTTTTTCTTAAATTTTTGCTAAAGAATCAGAAGCTTCAAACTACGTCTACTTGTATTATAATTATATCTATTATGCTTTAATCCACTTGGTTTCTTTTAGAATTATGAAAAAGTAAACAATAGATTTTTAAAGTCAAGTTCAACAGTATCATGTCAAATCCTGAAGTTTTATCTGGTGACTTTGATGAAGATTCAAGACTGTTCAAATCCCTTCTAGTGGACACTAAAAGTGACCTCGATAAAGAATATGAACGTTATCAGAAAGGACCAGAAACAAACCAGGTTGCACCAAAGCCTGGATGGTGTATCAAAACTTGGAAAACAGACGGTGAAAATAAGGTCTTTATGAATGTTTGTACATCAGATATGGTGTTAAAACCAAAAGATCTTAGTGAAGAAGAAGTCCGCAAGATAGTTGAATCTGAAGATCCAACAAAATTTCGAATACCAATGGGCATTGGTGAAGCACATAAGGAACAAGAAAACGCTGGCAAAGGTGAGGTCTATGTGTACATGTTTTTATGTTTAGTTTATTATAAGGCTTCACCAAATCAGTTTTTAAGATTCTTTGCAATAAAATATGAATGTTATTATATGTTATATAGAATTTTATTTACAATGATTTTTTGTCTATATAAATTATCAGTTGAAATGAATCACATTAAGAAAGAATTTTTGTTCAATTTTAGAGGTAGATGTGTACGATATTGTTATCCACCCTGAATTCTTCACTAAATGTCAACAGCAGTCTTTTTTCAAAGAGTTTTTCATCATGCTCATTTTTGATGGTCTTGAAGCTAAATATGACTTAAAACTGAATCGAGAATACAAGATCCTGAAGAATAGAAAAGCAATGGGTACATTACAAATGCAGACTGTCCGCAGTAAAAGCAAACCGGTCATCATGGAAATGGACCCTGTCATGGCTGAACTTGAACAAGAACATCTAGGTTTGTTTAGAATATTTAACTTTTCAATTTCTTTGATTCTCTGGTTTCTCTTCTCAAAGGTGCAACGTAGGCCATGATGTTGTTTGATCAGTCTCTTAGGCCATCACTATGATTGAATTTGAAATGCGCTTTAAAAGACATAACTATTTTCTGGATGCAAAATAATTAAAACTTTTTGGCAATTAAATAGTATACATAGCATAACTAACAAGAATCCTGGGCTTACACTTAAGTGATACCCTAGGGTACCCTATGAGAGAGAGTTTTTGAGAGATTCACGGTAAGGGAAAACCTGAAAAATAAGGGAAAAGTCAAGGAGTTCTTTGTTCTAAATGCTTAACATCAGAAGGGTATCAGCTAATCTAAGAATAATCTCTATTTCGTCCCAGTCGGACCAAACCTCAGTGAGCCCTCCCAATCAATAAAAAACCACTACAACTGACTTCATTGAAATTTCAAATTACTCAACTTTTAACATGAATATTGCTTTCAACAGGAAGTGTCATTGGTCAGGGAAAGACTAGTCATTTTCAATTCAAGAGTTCAAATTCAGGGAAAGGTCACTATTTTCAGCGTTTTTTCAGGGAAAAAGACCACTATGTTAGCAAAATGTCAGGGAAAGAATTGGTAATAGGTTTTTTTTTTAAATATTACATTATTTTTCATTTTAAACAGAAGAACAAAAAGAAAAACAACAAATGATGAGTGAAGTTTCATCCACCAAATACACATCGAAACAAGCTCAACAGAAACACATTGAACCGAAATTCACCATGATTAAAGAACCGGAAGACGGTACTCCAGAGTACCTAGTTTTCGAAATATCTCTACCAAAACAGGTAACTGCTTTAAAGATTTTTTTATGTTGCGACTCTTTAGAGGAGGGATTTTTTTTATGCTTGGAAGGGAATTCTTTTTATGCTCGGAAAGGACTTCTTTTGAAACGTTAACCTTTATAGAATTTGGGTTTGGTGATGAATTCAAATATTAATGCTCTTCATTCTTCTAGATATCGCCTTGAAGACAGCTAGAGTACTTAAATTCCTTCCAAAATAATCAAATTGTAGGGCAGGAAGGCTATTCAAAATTTGTCTAGGGAAAATAAAAATAACGTAATTTCATGTTTTTGCCCTTTAGAATTCATCAAAAAATGTGATACTAGACGTCGGTGAAGACTGTTTGCTTCTTCATGCATCTGATGGTAACTACAAACTCGATCTTGATCTCCCCTACAATGTTAACAATGATGAAACTGGTGCTCAGTTCAACAAGAAAACAAAGGTATACGTACAAAAGGTTAACTTAGAGGAGGGAGTTTTCTCGAAAATTTCGCGAAGCATGGAAGAATTCTTTTAAAGCAAAATTGCAGTCCATGCACTTGTTCCAAAGTCTTAGCAAACGCCAAATTGAACTTCATGAAGACAACATAGGGAAGAAGTATAGAAATGCGGAAAATGTTGAAAAAGGTTAATGTACTGCATTGGGCTTCTATCAAAATGCTCTTTGTGACTTTTGCACTTTCTAGGATTTCAAAACTTCCCTTTATGTTGTGACCAACATGTCAGTTTGATCATTCCACTCCACTAAATGAAATTCAGGATCTTCTCTATATATTTGATGTGATTTCGGAAAGTCAGGAAAAAATGATGATTAAAAGTATATAACTCTCTTCTATGATGCTCCTCCTTCAGAAAGGATTTTTCATGTACTTGAATTATGTTTCTTTGTTAGCACCGATATTTTGTTCATCTTCATCTTCCATCATTTTGCTCAATTACATTACATTACCTTTGTTTGTTTAGACTCTTACTGTGACGTTACCAGTGTTGATGGCTTCTTGACGGTTTTGTTTATTTTCCTCGTTGATCCATTTAACGGTTGGATTTCTGGTGGTTATCTGATGGCGAAAACTCCTTCAATTTGTTGCTATTTCATACCTACTCAAATTTTCTCGTTATGTCAATTTCTCATGAAAATTGACAATTATATTCTATGAAATAGAGATCCTGGATGCCTGGATGGTTTAGTGGTATTTCTTTTGTGTGAAACCTGAATATCAGTGGCAGTTTACTTGACTTTCATTATTGTTCGAATCTTGTCACCGGAGACGCTAGATTTATTTAACATTAAATCGAATTGGTTGTATATACTACTAAAGTAAAGATAAAATTGTAAAATTGTATAATTGTAAAATCCTAACAACAAAGTCCTTTTCTCCCCATGCCAAAGAAAAGAAATAGAGGGTTTTCCCATAAAATAGTACAAAATGAAAGGTTTTTTTTTCAAGTTTTCTATAGGTTAGGGTTAGAATACCTTTTGAGATATTTTGAACTCAACATTAAGACTGTATCAGCTCCAATCGGATGATATTCAAAGACATCATAATATTCGTGTGTAACTTAAAAAAGTCTTAAGTCGATAAATCGAGAACTAAGAATTTTCACAGATCGGTCCTCAATTGACAAAATTTATCTCACTGGTTCAAACAATTTACATTTTTATGAATACCACACAAATTTTAAGAAACTAAAAATATATGATAAAATTAAACTATGCTTTGTTATCATGCAATGTGGCACGCATAAAAACTGGGGTCTTGTGTTTTCGAAAGATAATTACTATGTGTAGATGGCGTGGTCCCCATCCTGTAATTATGTAGTTCTTCGTCACTGCAATATTATGTTATTGTAAACTACTACCGGTAATGATATTGAATTTTAAAATTCGCGAATGGCTCATTTTACCACATTTTGCGAGAATTAAATATTGCGAATGGCTCAAAACCGCATATTTTGTGGAAATTAATTTACAATTTTTTGATCTTGAAGCATCACAATCCAATCAAAGTTTCACACTTCTTCCTTCTCACCAACCAGCCAAAAA
>JAUJPO010084472.1:0-10273 GCA_032270745.1 Tiaropsis multicirrata | reverse complement strand
TCAATCTAGGAAGGCCCATTTTCAAAATTTTCTTCCCGTCGGCGCCAACCATGGTGGCACCTCCTTAGTCACTATATCATATTAACTTATAACCACATTTCCAGGGAAAGGTCTTTCTTTAGTTTAAGTATCAATGTCCTCATTTATTTCCTATGTTTCAGTGTAATATTTATTGCAAACAGACTAGGTACAAAAATGGTTAAAAGAAGAAGAAACTTAGAAAATGTTCGACAAAAATGTTTGTGTTGGTATTTTGTCTCTATTTCAGATGGTATACGGTATTTAAATTGAAACTTAACTTAGAACATTGCCCTAAATTCTCTTTTATATCCGGGTGAAAAATAAGGCTAAAATTTTTACCCTTTCCGGGTAAACTTTTATCTATCACCTGAGCACTGGAACACGAACAGGAGTGTCTGGTTTTTTTCGAATCTAAATTCACCGTCGCACTTTAGTCCTTTTTTGATTGTGAGGTATGATTACGGCTGAGTTTTATCGTTGTCATAAAAATATTGATCGGTATTGAGCGCCTCTCAATTTTTGATGTGACCACAACCATAGCTCTTTGAAGAGTTGTACATCGAGTTACCAGCTGTCGAGCTTTGAGACTTTGATAACATAAGGAGATAAGCCGAGTTATTCCGAGTAACTTTGATTGAAAGTGATGTCTAAGTTGTAGTTTTCGAGTTTAAAACTTAAGAGTTGCAAAGTATACGTCATAAGAAACAACCTGATGGGTAATATTTTGCAAATACGAGTTTTATGAGTTGCAACTCGGCCTTGTGTATCTTAATTTATACGGACTGTTGATCAACTAGCACTCAGTTATTTACTAGACCTTAAGCAATCGACTCAAGCAAAAATATATCTTCCAGGGAAAATTTAAATTAGATCAACGCGGAACAAATTTTCACCAAAGATTCGTTTTGACAAATTTCTATCTATCAAAATAAAAAAAATTATTCGAAAATGCATCAGAAAAAAATGCATAAAGTTTAATCTCTGATAACGCCATCAAAAGTTTGGAAAAATGTTTAATTACCTTAATGGTACTAAATTCCGCGCGTATTAATTTTCGCGCACCAGCCAATCATCTTCAAATTATCGGTATTAATTTTCGCGCATTAAGGCCTCCTATATATTTATTTCCTATATACCAATAAAGTATTGTTAAATTGAATTTTTTAGTTAAAACTAATCTTTGTTTAAAATTTGAGGTGAATTAAGCAAAGTTAATAAAAATGGGGAATAATGCACTGTTTTAGGGTCGTTCAGTAAATTTTGCATCACTGCACTGTAAAGGTTCGACTTTGAAACCCAAATTTTTGTCTGAACATACGGTAGTTTTGAGCAATCAAGTCAAAACCCCTCCCCCCAAAAAAAAGGCTCCCTTACTTCTTAGATTATACTTTTTTGGGTATATACTAAGAGACGGAGGGGGGAGGGGGCACTCTAGGTAAGTGACCTACCGGATGTGCGGCACTTAAGGCCCTTAAGGGTAGGTTTTTCGAGATTGACAAAGGCCAGGCCCGCCCAGGTGCACTGTATGGGTAGGAAGTTTAAGAAAATGAAGAAATTCTATGCTAAAACTGGGGCGGGAAATGGCCTAAAAATGCACTGTAAACAAGGGTCGGTTTTCAGCAAATTTTGCACTGCACTGTAAGAGTTCGATTTTACGGTAATTTCGAAATCAAGGCCCGAGGCTTAGAGTTTATCCCATCATTTCAAGGACAACATTGAGTTACCCGTTGTTTATTGGAATGTTGTTTTATTTTTTAACCTATTTTTCTGATGTGGTGTGAGATTTTGGTGAAATTAATTGTGAGCTTTATTCAGGAATTAACTTCTAAATTAAGTATAAGGGCATGTAACCAGAGGAAATCAGGGTTCAATCTGAATAAAAAACTGATAAGAACGCCAACATGGTTCATGCTACTGGAATCCGAGTTTATAGCTGATTATACATAAAAGATGCTCACTCCAAAACATAGTCTGATTCGGCAGACCTATCTCCTATATAAGAAACTTTTTCGTTAGAGGATGAGAAGAAGCCTATCCAAAACAGAGAGTTCAAAAATCTTAATTTTTTATCGAAATGATTAATAGAACAAAAGCATATTTTGTCGACAAAAATGTATATTTATCAAAAAACATAAAAATCAAAATTTACAAGAATTTTAAAACATTTACAAAGAAAAAATAGGATGAAAAGGTATAAAATGACGGGTTGGTCAGGAGGGTTGGTCCAATGGTAAGCAATGGTTGGTTTAAAAACAGAGTTTCCACTGAGAGACAGCTTGGATTGCTCAATCAGATTTACCATTTTTTGGCAGGAAATCCACAAACACCGATATTTTCCATAAAGATCAAGTTAGCTGGGCATTTTCTGCATGATGGATTTCCATGACTGCATTGAACGTAGAAGGTTGGTCGCCATGGGAATTGGAAAAGAGCACCGTGTTTTCTCCATTTGCAGAGAGCTTTGTTACCTAGTAGAAAGCAAATTACGAGAAATTGAAAATAACAGATTTGGTTGTCGTTGCTCTCAATGGTCTGGACAACGTCCTGGTATAGTATAGTTAAGTGAATCCTAAAGTAATGCACATGAAGACCTGAAACTTATCTAAATTCGCAGTTTGAAAATCAACTGACAAAACGAAAGCGTTGGACTACTTCTTACATTTTGGTTTTTCAATCTTGATTTTCTTTGGGAAAACGCAGACTCTTGATTTGTTATCGAAAACCAAGTTGCCTGGACATTGGAAGCAGTAAGCAAACCAGTTTGAACATTGAACGAAGAATCCTGGATGGTCATCACTAACTCTGAATGAAGCTCCGTTTGCTTGCCATTTGCATAAAGCATTGTGGCATGAGATTCTGGCTTGTGTAACTAAAATGAATAAACAGATAACATCACTTTAAAATCTTTGAAAAGTTCTTTCGAAATATTTTTCCAGTGGTATTTAAAAGCACAGCAAATGTGAATTTGGTTAAAAGTAAGAAATAACGGAAACGAAATACTTTTAACAGATTTCGCAAATAATTGCAAACAATCAAGATTATAAAATAAGAACTTACCAGCAATAAGAGCTGCTAAGATGATTAAAGTCTTCATTTTGTTGTTGGAGTTGTGTATCCGTTTGATGTCTTCTGCTGAAGTTGCTCAAGGTTGGATGCTTTACTCTGGAATTGGAAGCAGTATTTATACTGAAAAGTGGGACAGAGTAGGTAATTACCATAGAATTGTATCTTATAAAGGTTGGATTGTTTGTAATTGCTATTTAAAAACTTCCTGACCACAATTGTCGAATTGAAATTTTTTGAAATGGTTTGGCAATTAAATTAATTTCGTGCAAACGAGTACCCACTATGTTTAATTATGATAATTTACCAGGGATAAAGCATTCTCATCAGAAAAATCTATACAAAGCATTTGAAGGAATGCTTGGCAATTGATAGAAGAAGAAAAGTTCTTTACTAGTACTAATTTATTGAACTTCATTAGCTTAGAACAAAATTTTCCTCTTTTTTTTATCTCCTTACAGGCTCCACGAAAAGAAAGCTTGAAACCTTTTGAAATTTGGCACATTTGCTGGTCATTCGTCCCAAAACTTTCACAATTTGATTAAATCCAAAACAAAAAACTACAAGGTTTTAAAATCTAACAGTTTTAATTGATGAAAAATTGTCGCTTTGTTAAGTATCTTAATGGAGGGGGATTCAAAGAGCTCAAAAACCAATGTAACTTGTTCAAAATAGTTATCTCTTTTTTTAAATAGGCATCATAAAGGCGCACGAAACCATTAAAAATGAGTAGATGCAAGATCACGAGGAGCTGGCTATTCTGATGACCAACCGGCTCCGTTGGATAATTTCCATATCCTTAACATACTGTAGAGTAGAATGCGAATAATTTCGAAAAGTTTCTTATACCTTGAATGTTAGTCTGACTTGCAGACCTATACTAAAACCGTTGTACGTTGTCTGCTAAATAAGCTCCCTTTGGTTTCCGATTCGGTTTTAGTTCAGTCCTGTAAAATACATTATAATATGGCTGTAGAAAATTAAAGAATTGTAAAGATTTCTGATTAAAATTAACATTATCGCTTTGATCCTATGTCCCTCCCTGTTTTGTTACACCTCACTTGCCTCATTATGATATGTCAGATATTTGTTTCTATCTTTGCGATTTTGATAATAAAAACAAGCTCTCTAGTTATAGACAACCATAAAGCACAGTCGAAAATAAAAATTTCAACACTTCTTTTCATTCGTCGCAAAGAATGCTTCTATAAGAAGCACGTTTTGTTAGAGGATAAGAGCATTCACTTGAATGCAGGATAGATTTTTATGATACTTATTTTTGCGAATCATGGTCATTCGAACAAAAATTACGATACGTATTTTTGTGAATGTTAGTTTTTAGAAAAATATTGCGAGTGCTTGTTTTTGAATTTTTTTGCGAAATTGATTCTTGCGAATTGAGACCAACATTTTCCCCATTAAAAGGTTCATTAGTACTTCTACGCACGCAGCATACGAGTTGATGAGTGAAATTACAGTGTCATAAGGAAGTCGTAGTGGTAGAAAATCTAAATTCAGAAAAAAATAGAAGTAGGGCCATTAAAGATATTAAAATCTTAAATGTCAAGCTGGTGTTGTTAACTAAAAATGTAAATGAGGAGGGTTATGCCTTTAATCGATTTTAAAGCGAAGGAAAATTGATGTGAAAGCAAACGATGTGAAATTGTTGTGGCTAAACGACCAATCTCCGTTGAATCGAACGATTACATTTACTTGAAATGGGTTCACTAAAACAATCTTTAAATTGGTGTGGCATACCGCTTATTAGAGATATTAAATACACCCTCATAACGACCAGACAAACATACAAATTGGAACGTCTTTTGGGGGTAGTTAGAATATTCTTGATTTTGGGGTTCTTGATTAGGTACATTCCCATAATTCTACTAGTATATTTTACAACTTGGGCTTTAAACTTCCTACTTATGTTTTGAGAGAAACGGAGCGATTTGGAGCAGAATTTTAAACGTTAAGAAGTACCTTATGTCAAAAGGGTTGGAATTTGCCTAAATTTAGAATTCGATTTCCTCCGCCTCTAAGTTTAAGGACTCTCTGAATTGGAGGTCAATTTTCATTTTGCGAATTCCCGAGTATATCAAGCTACTGAAATTTGATATTTGAGAAGTGTTTGAGAAAGAAATAGCAAATATTTTTATTTTGAATAAACAGGGTTCCTACAACATTTAATTCCAAAAATTGAAAAGGTTTAAAAATAGCCCAAATTTTCACTCATATGAACTGATCATAATGTTTGGCCGCAAATGCCGTCGTTTTGAAACTGATAAAACTGCAACCATTAAAATTTCTTAAAACGGCCGATCTCTAGATAAGTAAGTATTTTGAAAGCTTACAGTATCTACTTCAGGGAATTCTAGATGGGAATTTTTGAATCACTGAGTGCAAGTAAGATGGAATTTTCCAAACGAATACCACATTGATAAGAATTGTAGATTCTAGGAGGAGGGTGTATCTTTTACAGGTATAGGGTGGGGGCTAAGCTTATCTGTTGAGGATATGCTTAGAGTTTATCCCGTCATTTCAAGGACAACATTGAGTTACTCGTTGTTTATTGAAATGTTTTTTTATTCGTTAACCTATTTTTCTAATGTGTGAGATCTTGGTGATATTAATTGTGAGCCTTATTCAGGTATTAACTTGTGAAAACAAAAGACTTCTAAACTAAGTATAAGGATGTAACCAGATAAAATCAGGGTTCAGTCTGCATAAAAACTGCTTAGAACGTCAAAATGGTTCAAGCTGCTGGGATCCGAGTTTATAGCTGATTATACATACAAGAAGCTCACTCCAAAACAGAGAATTCAAAAATCTTTATTCTTTATCGAAAAGATTAATAGAACAAAAGCATATTTTGTCGACAAAAATGTATATTTATCAAAAAAAATAAAAATAAAAATTTACAAGGATTTTAAAACATTTACAAAGAAAAAATAGGATGAAAAGGTATAAAATGACGGGTTGGTCAGGAGGGTTGGTCCAATGGTAAGCAATGGTTGGTTTAAAAACAGAGTTTCCACTGAGAGACAGCTTGGATTGCTCAATCAGATTTACCATTTTTTGGCAGGAAATCCACAAACACCGATATTTTCCATAAAGATCAAGTTAGCTGGGCATTTTCTGCATGATGGATTTCCATGACTGCATTGAACGTAGAAGGTTGGTCGCCATGGGAATTGGAAAAGAGCACCGTGTTTTCTCCATTTGCAGAGAGCTTTGTTACCTAGTAGAAAGCAAATTACGAGAAATTGAAAATAACAGATTTGGTTGTCGTTGCTCTCAATGGTCTGGACAACGTCCTGGTATAGTATAGTTAAGTGAATCCTAAAGTAATGCACATGAAGACCTGAAACTTATCTAAATTCGCAGTTTGAAAATCAACTGACAAAACGAAAGCGTTGGACTACTTCTTACATTTTGGTTTTTCAATCTTGATTTTCTTTGGGAAAACGCAGACTCTTGATTTGTTATCGAAAACCAAGTTGCCTGGACATTGGAAGCAGTAAGCAAACCAGTTTGAACATTGAACGAAGAATCCTGGATGGTCATCACTAACTCTGAATGAAGCTCCGTTTGCTTGCCATTTGCATAAAGCATTGTGGCATGAGATTCTGGCTTGTGTAACTAAAATGAATAAACAGATAACATCACTTTAAAATCTTTGAAAAGTTCTTTCGAAATATTTTTCCAGTGGTATTTAAAAGCACAGCAAATGTGAATTTGGTTAAAAGTAAGAAATAACGGAAACGAAATACTTTTAACAGATTTCGCAAATAATTGCAAACAATCAAGATTATAAAATAAGAACTTACCAGCAATAAGAGCTGCTAAGATGATTAAAGTCTTCATTTTGTTGTTGGAGTTGTGTATCCGTTTGATGTCTTCTGCTGAAGTTGCTCAAGGTTGGATGCTTTACTCTGGAATTGGAAGCAGTATTTATACTGAAAAGTGGGACAGAGTAGGTAATTACCATAGAATTGTATCTTATAAAGGTTGGATTGTTTGTAATTGCTATTTAAAAACTTCCTGACCACAATTGTCGAATTGAAATTTTTTGAAATGGTTTGGCAATTAAATTAATTTCGTGCAAACGAGTACCCACTATGTTTAATTATGATAATTTACCAGGGATAAAGCATTCTCATCAGAAAAATCTATACAAAGCATTTGAAGGAATGCTTGGCAATTGATAGAAGAAGAAAAGTTCTTTACTAGTACTAATTTATTGAACTTCATTAGCTTAGAACAAAATTTTCCTCTTTTTTTTATCTCCTTACAGGCTCCACGAAAAGAAAGCTTGAAACCTTTTGAAATTTGGCACATTTGCTGGTCATTCGTCCCAAAACTTTCACAATTTGATTAAATCCAAAACAAAAAACTACAAGGTTTTAAAATCTAACAGTTTTAATTGATGAAAAATTGTCGCTTTGTTAAGTATCTTAATGGAGGGGGATTCAAAGAGCTCAAAAACCAATGTAACTTGTTCAAAATAGTTATCTCTTTTTTTAAATAGGCATCATAAAGGCGCACGAAACCATTAAAAATGAGTAGATGCAAGATCACGAGGAGCTGGCTATTCTGATGACCAACCGGCTCCGTTGGATAATTTCCATATCCTTAACATACTGTAGAGTAGAATGCGAATAATTTCGAAAAGTTTCTTATACCTTGAATGTTAGTCTGACTTGCAGACCTATACTAAAACCGTTGTACGTTGTCTGCTAAATAAGCTCCCTTTGGTTTCCGATTCGGTTTTAGTTCAGTCCTGTAAAATACATTATAATATGGCTGTAGAAAATTAAAGAATTGTAAAGATTTCTGATTAAAATTAACATTATCGCTTTGATCCTATGTCCCTCCCTGTTTTGTTACACCTCACTTGCCTCATTATGATATGTCAGATATTTGTTTCTATCTTTGCGATTTTGATAATAAAAACAAGCTCTCTAGTTATAGACAACCATAAAGCACAGTCGAAAATAAAAATTTCAACACTTCTTTTCATTCGTCGCAAAGAATGCTTCTATAAGAAGCACGTTTTGTTAGAGGATAAGAGCATTCACTTGAATGCAGGATAGATTTTTATGATACTTATTTTTGCGAATCATGGTCATTCGAACAAAAATTACGATACGTATTTTTGTGAATGTTAGTTTTTAGAAAAATATTGCGAGTGCTTGTTTTTGAATTTTTTTGCGAAATTGATTCTTGCGAATTGAGACCAACATTTTCCCCATTAAAAGGTTCATTAGTACTTCTACGCACGCAGCATACGAGTTGATGAGTGAAATTACAGTGTCATAAGGAAGTCGTAGTGGTAGAAAATCTAAATTCAGAAAAAAATAGAAGTAGGGCCATTAAAGATATTAAAATCTTAAATGTCAAGCTGGTGTTGTTAACTAAAAATGTAAATGAGGAGGGTTATGCCTTTAATCGATTTTAAAGCAAAGGAAAATTGATGTGAAAGCAAACGATGTGAAATTGTTGTGGTTAAACAAGCAATTTCCGTTGAATCGAACGATTACATTTACTTGAAATGGGTTCACTAAAAGATTCTTTAAATTGGTGTGGCATACCGCTTATTAGAGATAATAAATACACCCTCGTAGCGACCAGACAAACATACAAATTGGAACGTCTTTCGGGGGTAGTTAGAATATTCCCATAATTCTACTAGTATATTTTACAATTTGGGCTTTAAACTTCATGTTTTGAGAGAAACAGAGCGATTTGGAGCAGAATTTGATCTGATCATAAATTTTGGCCGAAAATACGGTCGTTTTGAAATCGAGTGACACCTCCCCCCTCCCCCTGGGGGAAACATAGACGATTCTACCGTCTAAGACAAAATCTCTAATCGACGAAATAAGAAAATAAGAAAATTTTGCGACCGCGCGGAGAATAATTGTCGCGGGTATTTAGGAAGTCTTGTTGTTTGTTCCAAACTCTACCGCCGCGCTAATTTTTCCTTTCAGCCTTGTATGACGTGCTAACTCAGTGACATTAAATTTTCCCGATTTACAAAGATTTAACGGGCGATAAAATCGTCTAGGGGGGACCTTGATAAAACTGCAACCATTAAAATTTATTAGTGCTATACAAGAAATTTCAGTTAAAAAGTTTTGAAGATTGAACTCTAGGACGTACAAAACCTCTTCATGCAACGAAATACAGATTTCTTTATTCGTAAAGACAGTAAAAAGTCGGGTCTAAAACCACCCTTCCTAATTGATTTTCCCTTGTAATTTATTGGGTCAGCATTTTTCAAACTCGTAAATCTAAAAAAGACTTATTGCAGCAGGCATTATAATTGCAAAGAAGTTTTTTGTAAAAACCACTAATTTTCTGAAATATGCTGGCCTGATTTTTGGACCTGATTTTCAATGGGTTTAAAAATAGCAGTTTGTTCGTAGAACTACCTTAATGCATATGTTTTTATACACTTTCCCAACACACAAGTTTGATTTTTGAAGAAAGTATTTCAATTGAATTTACAAAAAAAACTCAATCTTTTCAGTATTCTCCAGAGAATAAGTGATGTTTTTTATAGTCTCAAATGATCTTTCTCTGTTTAGCAATTCCCGAAAGAAAATCATTTTTTCTAATTTGAGGGGTATAACAAAGGAACGTCAATTAAGTATCGATTCTGTTCACTTTTGAACAATTTGAGAAATGATTGAACAGAATTCTCTATTCGTTCACGCTAGTTCACTTTTAAGAGAATTTAATATTCTTATTCTCAAGAGTAAAAATGTTCTCTTGTTGATAATCAAAAAGATCACATTAAACGCACTAAAAGTTCCCTTTTTAATAGGAACATCGTATTCCTCGCGATAAAAGAAATATTTGTTCTCCACGCGAGGGAATCATTATGTCCCTTGATAGAATGGAACGTGTTTATCTCGTATGAATGAACAAAGTATTCTTTGACACTGTAAACTAAATTAGTTGTATTCAAGAAGACTATATTCATCAATTGTTAAGTGAATGATTTATACTATAGTTTGTCTAATTGGTTGATGGAAAGAATGTTAGAAATTGATTTTCTTGTTCCCTCCTTATTCCCGAATTTAGCTGGGTTGTTACCGCTTGTTATCGCTTGTTACCCCTTGTCACACTTTTGATGGGAACTTTGAGGAACCACACCCACTTTTTCTTGTTCCCTCCTTGTTCC
>JAUJPO010084461.1:0-10274 GCA_032270745.1 Tiaropsis multicirrata | reverse complement strand
AGCTGACCTTATTTACATCAACTTTGAAGGAAGAAGCTCATTTCCAAAAGTCTACGGACCTTTTGTCCGGCATTGCAGAGTGATGGAGATAGGGCCAACTACGGTAGCGTACAAAGAAATTTGTCTAATGTTTTTTTGAAAACGTCTTTGGAACAATTCATCAAGTTACGTAAATATTTCGGCAGAGCAGAGTGTAGTTGACAGAGTGTAGTTGGCGGAAATTTGTTGCGTTCGGCCAGTTAAGAAGAATGCGAGTGCTTTTGAGACATGCGGGCGGCCGACGCTAAACTCATATGCAAATTCCATTGGCCTTACCCATTTCACTGTGACGTATTTGTTTAGATTCGACCGATAATAATAAATAAACGGCCCGATTTTGTGGGCAAGAAAACCACAACATTAGCTGGGGGCAAGAAGGTTTTGAGTGTTTGTTAAGTTTCTAGTGAGAGTTACGGAAATAAATTTTAGTATCTTACCTGAGAGATATAATGGGATTATCATAAATAAGTTTCAAAGAAATCTGTTCAATACTTTTAGAAATATTTTAAAGTATGCTGCCTCCAGCTAAAACGTCGAGTGTTTTGCCCTCAAAAAACGAGTGACAAAATTGCATAAACTTTACCGAACATCCACCATGCGTCTGGGGTACAATTGGGCCATTCCAAAAAATTTCTGTAAACCCCCACCGGACAACACAATAAATAAATAAATTCAACATCCCAGAACCCTTTGGAAATTCCATGGATTTTTTCCTAAAAATTCCTTTGTTACTCTTTGTTTTTGAATTAAATGCCTCCGAAATCCACACATTTTCTTCTTTGGCCTCGGAAATTTTGAATTTTGAAAGAAGAATTTCTTCAGAAATTCCGTGTCGACCGGACCCCATTAACGGACAAATTCTGGAATGGTCTGAGGCCATTACGCCTGAGAAAAATCTTCCCGGACATTTTCTTCAGACGTCCAGCGTATGATGCGAAACAAACCCAGCACGGCCAGATAAGTTAGCGCACGGTCGGCTAGGTTAGTTGGAAGAATGCTCGCACAGCCATTTAAGCCCGTCGGTGAAATCTCTAAAAATAAAAATAAAATCTCCGGACATTGGAAATAAATTCCCCGGGCTGTCCAAGGACTCAGCGGGGTTGTAGCGACCATTTGACCTGGGAACTTTCTTTTCAACTAAAGATGAATAGACACATGATCTCAGTTTTGATTTTATATTCTAAACCTCTTCATGTTCATCAGAATTTTATGAAATTTTAGAAGAATCCTATAGTTTAGATAGGTAATAAAACATAATAAAATTTTATTTAAAATTTTTTCTAGATGTAGATCCTAAGAAAATTGACATAAACTGCGTGCCTCTCCAGCTAATATTTCATAATTTTGCCAAAGAATTGCCAGTCAAAGCAAATGACCACTTTTTCAGCGTCAAAAACTTTTTTGTTGTTGTTTTGCACAAGGGAGAAATGTGCCAATGAAGTTTTTTTTTTTTTGCATTGTCCTTGAGCTTTCCGATGGGTTAGTATTCGGCGGCCGAATCCCTGACCCCAGATTCGTGGCCCATGATTTTTGGTTGATTGTATTCAAAGGACTAATCGGGAAAAAAACATAGAATCATGTGACTGATTTTAAGCGAGCCGCGTGCAGTCGCACGCTTCTCCACAGGGTTGCGATTCATGTTTCTTCTTCTTTTTCAATTAAAACGAGTTATGGAGATGATAAAAAATATGTCATTTTTTAGTTGATGCAAGCCGCATCTATTTCCAAGTTTTAACTTGACCATGACTTGGATTCATTTCAATTATATGCCAAACGTTTTATAAAACTTGATGTCTCGAAACTTTGACACGTAAATGATAGGGTTAAGAACATAATTTAATAACCCTGTATAAATAGCAAATCTTTGAACCAGTTTTTTGTTCTTCTCCTTTGTTCTTTTGTTTTGTTCACTATTGTTTGTTGTGATGGAGTTTTTTTCACATATTTCAGCAGTGATGAATAACAATCTTCCTTTTCAAATTTTCTTTGTGGTTTTAGGAAGGAACATAGCACACAGCATGCCATTTTAAATCTAGTCAGAAATTGGCAAAATGCTCTGGCTGATAAGAAAAAGGTGGCAGCTGTTCTAATTGACTTATCAAAAGCCTTTGATTGCTTATTAGCAAAACTTTCAGCGTATGGCCTCGGAAATGTCAGTCTAAAACTAATGCACAGTTACCTATAAGCAATAGAAAGCGCCGGGTGCGTATAGGATCACATATTAGTTCTTGGCTTGACATCATTTTAGGTGTTCCTCAAGGATCTATTCTAGGTCCTTTATTATTTAACATATACATCAACGATCTATTTTATATCCTTCAAGAGATCTCAAACTTTGCTGATGATAATACTTTATTTTCTACTGGGTCAACTATTGAAGTTGTAAATCAAAATCTTTTATATCATTTAAACATTTTATTACGATGGTTTGAAAACAATTCGATGGTTGCAAACCCCTCAAAATTTCAGCTGATATACCCTGGAACGTTCAATGAAAATCTCACTCTATCCATTAATAACATTGTCATAAAAAACGTTGAGGTTGTAAAACTTTTGGGTGTCAAAATAGATGACAAACTTTCCTTTATTCCTCATGTGAATGAGCTTTGCAAGAAATCCAATCAAAAACTCAGGGCTCCTCGTAGAATGAGGAAAATTTTGTCTGACGAACAAACAAAACTTCTTATAAACTCTTATATTTTGTCGCCCTTTAGCTACGGCCCCTTGATTTGGATGTTTTGTGGGAAAGTGGGTAGCAGCCTCATTGATAAATGCCTATACAGAGCACTCCGTGCTCTGACTAACAATAGTGGCTCTAAATATGAGGATGTATTGGCAGATTGTAATGTGGAAGGTATTCATGCAAGAAATTTAAAACTTCTTTTTTGACGTATTTTTGCATTAGGCGGCTCTCAAAAAATAGTGTGGTTCGTGTCACCCGACCGACCCTAAAAATTTCAGAAAAAAATCCCCATTTAGAGTCGGAAAATTTCAAAATTTATGAGGAATGAAAAAAATAAAACAAGTAACAATATTATAACGATCTTCTAACTCGACTCTTCTCCCGTCGTTTTCTTCTGTCCTTGAGTTCCATCGTCCCTCGCTTTTCGCTAGTCTCAGTAATTTGTTTTGTTTTTTGCCTCTCATCCTCCGCCTCGCTTATTGAACACCCAGCATTTTGATTGAAGGCCCGTCTACACCTTTCATGATAATTCAGAAAAAAACGTTGTCTTTTTTGAGCGTATTTTTTATAACGATAATGCGCTGAGTGGAAACCGACCTTTACACTAATCTCTTGCCTCGCTTAATCGCCATCCTCTCCACATTGCGATTAAAGGCCCGTCTACACTTTTCATATTAATCGAGAAAAGAACGTCTTTGTTTTGCCGATTATTTTGCTATAGACGATAATGCGCACAGTGAAAACCAGCCTTTACACTTCGAAAATTCGAACGTTTTCTCTGATTCGAATGTTGTGATGGAACATTGAACAATTTTCGTACAAACCTCACTTTTATGTTCGTTACAATATATAATGGAGGGAGGTAGTATGCTTGATTGGTACGAAGTTTCTTTTGCGACAGGAAAAGATATAACCAAGGTATGAATAAATTTCATAAATTTCAAAATTCTGTAAATATTTTAGATGTTCTTTCTCTCTTTCGTTTCACCTATAATATAATAAAGCCACTAAACTCGCCTTTTTCCCAAGTTACAAACAGTTTAGACCTTCTTCGTCTATAGGTCGAAAGTAAAGTAGGTGCTAATGGGGCCGTCAAAAGCGGCCCTCTCCTTTAGGATTTACACCCCTGTTTCAGTAACCTGTAGTGAGAATTGTTTAGCCAGTAAGAGATTCTTAAAAATTGAGGATCTTTCCCCATTTGGGGATTGAAGAGTTCATTGAATTGTCGCACTGTAGACTGTTCCTCAAGGGATGGACTTTCGGGGCATTTTTCTCACTGGAGCCGACTTTTGGAACTTTTCCGAATTTCTCGTGTTTCTCGAATTTCGCGATAAAAGGGCAAAAGTCGCGAAGATAAAGTAAGGGCTTGGGGGTCGTACAATGGAAACAGGGAAGGAAAAAAACCTGTATAAGCGTTCCTCAGGGGAACGATGTAATAGCGTAAACTTAAAAAGACTTTATTTTTCTTTTTAGTACCAAAAAGTTGACACACTTTGGGTCAAATGTAACCGCCTCGGGACCCTATTCGACCTATACGAAGCGACTCAAAATGAACTTAACGGCATACAGGATCGAAGAGAATTAAATTGTTGCTATACAATTCCAAGCGGAAAAGGGACCCTTTATGCCACAAAGGCGCCCCTCCAGCTTCCACTGTCAAAAGTTCACAATATGACGGTATGGTTTTTAGTAAGCGATGCTGCTCCTGTTGAGTCTAGACGACAAGAAATCGATGCTTTCAAAATTTTGATGAAGCCAAAGAATTCCCAATTATTAGAGACGCTAGAAGCGCACAACTCTAAAGACAACCTGCAAAATGACATTATTAAAATCACAAACAACTTAAAAATATTTGTTTCGGCAAATAGTAAAGGTTATTATGATTTGATAAAAGAGATTACTAATGTACTGTGGTATATAGACAGCCATATTGACACCATTAATGACGCAGGTAAGAATGGGAACTGCCCGAAATTGCCAGAACTTTTCAATGACATTTATTCTTATACGTACAACGATTATAAAGCGAAAAAAATCGCAAAGCCAAAAATTTCTGCAGATAAATTGAGGTTTCTCAGATACCAATTATTTGATGTATTGTCATTATTGGAGAGAAAATCTGTACCGACAAATTTTTTCAAGCCTTGTACCGAATTAGCGAACTCCGTACGGGGATACTCGGACTATCTTACGAAAAATGCGGAAAGGATGGCTCTAAATCGTTCGAATGAAAGTCCCGCCAGATCGCCATCAACTACCTTCAAGCTTTCCCAGCCCTTTAATCCTGTCAAGAAAGTATCCACACAATATCAAAACTTGGATCAAAGAATGGGGCAGTTGGATGAATTTGATCCCTTCTGTTTGGATAATGATTTACATCCCTTGGGCATTCCTGAAGATAGAAAGAAACGCTTTGAATGGTTAAAAAACATTGCAATTAGTCACAGGTTTGGATTTTTCCATTACTTACACGTCTCCCTAACCCATTAACAACATTTCATGTTTATACTGATTTAGACTGCACACATCCCCTTTGATTTGCTTTGATAAAAGGGATACGTATCTTCTTAACTGTTTTTGTCCCAGTTTACCCCTTTGTAAAGACCAAAATCGGTGGTACCGCGGGACAAAACTTACGGTTTTGATATCCCGGATATTTCTCCAAGACTAAATTTTCTTATAAAAAGTTAACTTGAGAGTTACATAACTAAAGCGATATATTTATTTTAATACTTCGTGTATTTTCCACACTTAGGGTACAGCTCTACCAATACCATGCTGGTTCAAATATCGGTAATATCTCGTTTATGTGGCGCTTGCCGTCTGGGATTATAGATCAAACCAAGCAGTTTAAAACTGTCGCAACTGTATCCTCTATGCTTCCACAATACGAAACCAGAAAAATCAGGAAACAGATTGCAGACCGGTATTCCAATGTCGCTGGATTCTCCGCAGTTGCTCGACGAAATTTTGCGCAATTTGTTACTGGAAAAATCCAAGAGTAAGTTCATTTAGACAGGCTCTCTTTTCTAGCACACTTTGATTTATCATCTTTATACGAAAAATAACCATAAAAGTTAAGACATGGTCATTTCAACTAATTTACTTAGCGATATGTTTTAAGTATTCCATTTTATGTTAATTTTAGATCACAATCGTCTATCGACACGCTGTTTGAAGAATTCATAAACCTCCCAAAAGATGGCACAGAAGCTGCAGATATAATTTGTGATCAGAGAAAGCACAATGGCCGAAATCCAAACCAAGACTTCGAACCATTCTACGCCGAATTGGATAAAATGTTAGAGGAATACGGCAAAGCGGCCGAGGAGAGACGGACTTCATTAACAGCCCACCTGCCCTTTGCCGTCTCTATTGCTGATATGATTAGAAAGGTTAGTGTTACACCCCTGTCTCAGTGACCTGGTGGAAAATTTAAGTGGGGTTAATTGAAAGAGCTAAATCCCAATGAGGATTTAATGAGCTTTTAATTTAATGGGCGAGGACTTCAAATTCCATTGTTTAAAACTTGACAATCGATTGAGTACCATAACACATTTAGTATCTTACCAGTGGAGACACCCATTGAGGATGAGAGGTTAGTGTATTTTTCCAAAAGATTCATATCATATTTACTTTTGATGAAAAATAGTTAAAACCTGGGAACCTCGCATTGATTTCGTGCGATTTTCTGATAAATTTATTTATTTTTCGTAGGTCGAGAGGAGATTAAAAGAAAAGGGTGTCACAGACTATGCGGTTCCAAGTGACACTACTTTGCGATACCAATTCATGCCACCAACTGAGGCATCAAAGTCATCTTCAAGCTACAAGGGCCGTTTTGACGTTGTTTCAAGAATCCAACGGCGACAAATTAGAAAAGATCACCCTGATTCCCATTATGTCAGCGCTTATTTCTTGTAAGTGTTTTCTTCTGTCAAGACTTCGATCCCACTTTGATAGCACTGACCTAGAAAAAATACTTTAGTTTTAGGACCTCATTCTATACCACATGTTTATGCAAAACTTATAAAAACCTTAGACAGAAAACGTATTCGTTAAGTTTTACTTGAGTTTATTTCTGTTTTGATTTAAGGAATTTACGTTCATGGTGCGTCAAAAATCGAGAGTTATGTAATTTGGTATTCATGGACGATAAAGCGAAAATTGCTATTGGAGAACCTGGAACCCCCGAAGCTGCGACATCGCATCAGAGGAAAGCATTAACAACAAACAGCGTCACCCTCGAGTCGTCTGACCATTCATACCATGTATCGAACGTCACACCTTCTGTTGATTTGGTCTGTGATATCCCAGAGGATGCCAGTGACTCATTCTACGCAGGACAAATCTACGTTTCATTAAAGGATTCCGTTTTTGACGGCTCAGATGCTTTGCGCCACGTTATTGAACTGGCTGATGTATTGGAAAATGAGCATAAAAAGCCCTACCTTAGCATATTCACCGATGGAGGAAGCGACCACAACATCAAACATGTTTTTGTTCAATGCTCTTTATTGGCCCTATTTATTGTCTGTGATCTAGATGTATTGAATGCTGGACGTTGTGCACCATATCAAAGCTACACAAATCCGGCTGAACGATGTATGTCTCTCCTCAATATTGGGTTACAGGGCCTTTCACTTGAACGTGACAACACCGGATCTTTCGAAAATGTTGTCAAGGCTTGTAAAACGATGAACGGTCTACGACAAGCTGCACCAAAGACTCAAGGTGATGATTGCTCAATGCTCATTGCTCGATAATTGTGATTCCTTTGTAAATTTTTATCAGAAAAATGAAAAACATTGAAAAGAGTCTGTCTAAAGCTGTATGTTTTATTAAAAATTTCGCTATCTATTTTCACGATCCATTTAAGAGCTTTTTAATTGATCAAACTTTGTGTCTTCTCGGGTTTAGTGATTTCAACGTACGTAATTTTGATTTTAAGGGCTGAAGGAGGTATACCAACAGTCAATCCAAGGAGCGATCAAAAATTTGGAAAATGCATTTACTGCGTTGGAGTTAAAAGGGAAGAGTGTCGTAGTATTTCCTGGAAATCGGAAAGTTGACCGCTTTGTGGCTGCCTTGAACAAGATCGAGCCTAAAATCAAATCGGAGGACGATATTCCGCATGCCATGGCGAAACTTCCCGATTTTCCAAACCTGGAAGCATACCTGTCAAATCACCTTCACGATGGACTCTATATGTTGCAGTTCAGAAAATGTGACGACTCGTTATGCTGCAATAAGCAAGTCGATATTTTGCCGCCTAAAGTTCCAGCACCGATTCTTCAACCATCGTCAAATCATTATTTCAAGTTTGTTGACCTGTATGGTAAGGTTCAAACGACAGAAGCAGATTGTCCATCGCTATCAGGCCCTGTCAACGCAAAGTCAAAGAAATCAAATGGAAAACTCCTTGCCAGTCGAGTTGTTGCAACAGTCACTTGCGCTTTGTGTAACAAAACAAGATGTGTTTATTCGCTCAACAGCACCATTAATGTCAAAGGGCAGCAACTGTTGGAAAATTTGATTTACTCGTGTGGTGCTTACCTGGGAAGTAGCACGTTATATGTAAGCCAGACTCTGACTTGCTTATCCACACTTGAGACATCATTGTACTCCTCAAAGTTTGCCAAACCGAATAGATGTATACACTGCGGATCTACAGTCATCGATCAAAAAGGCCACAAACAACTTATGCTAGTATACAAGACTGTTTATCCCGCTTGTACACACTGTAAAACAAAAGGTAATAAAGAAGTTACAGTTGAGGCAACGCGACGTCAGAAAGCAACAAAGAAGTCAACAGAAAAACGTGCTTCCCAACCTACCACTTCCGTCACAACGAATAATACCAAGACAACAGTTAATCCGGTTGATAACACTATTGCCGTTGCACTTCGACCAACCACTTCGAAGTCTTCTACAGTCGAAGTTGAACCAGTTCCTGTCGCTGATTCCACTATCGCCACTGCTTCCACTGTCGCCGCTGTCTCCCCTGTCGCCGCTTCCTCTACTTCAACTTCAGTCAATGCCTCCCCTGATGTGTCAGCTTCTTCGATTGTCACGATCAACAATTTTTTCAGTTCAAAGCGTAGCGCTCGTAAGCGAAAATGTGTACAGAAGTATTCACCAACAAAATCAAAAGTCTCCGTCACCATGGATTTGACCGATCGTTCAGATAGCATCTGTCCTTTGTGTGGCGAAGAAGATGACCGGGGTCGAAAATCAAATGTCAATTGGGTTGATTGTGATAAATGTCAGACGTGGGTGCATGAGAAATGCGCGGAGAAAACGGATGGATGGGTCAATATTCTTCGCAGAAGTTGGGAGTGCCCATAATGCAAAGACAAAATTGTCCCTGTTTAGCATTTTTAATCATTGTTTAACGTTGTTGTTGTTGTTTTCTTTCTTCTTTCTTCTTTGTTTTTGTATGTTAGAACTAGGAAAAAGAAAAGAATTTCGCTAATTACTTACTTCAGTTACATACTAAAGGTCAAATAAATAATGGGGAGAAACTAGTTGGATCTCTTGTATATGTTGTAGCAGGTAGCTTTCCAATAGTTTCTCCCCAATGCTTCTAAAACAAACCTGTCTCTGAATTCTTGACCAAAAGAAGGACACGATTGATTTCAGTCAAATTTCCCAAATCCGTCTCTTTCCCGCCAAAACTAGAAAGAAAAAGTCCTTACGGAATCGGAGGGAGTATGCTACGATTTTCTCCAAGAAAAAACCCAACCTAGAAACTGATATTCAAAACCTGAACAAATTACTTTTAAAATGCGCTTCAGACAGTTTTTCTCAATTTAGCAAAGGTTTCTTCCGTTTTTTAGCCAAGAAATGGTGGAATCAAGATCTCACCAATGCACGGTCAAAACTCAGTCAAATGTTCAACATGTGGAGGGATAAAAACTTTCCGCGTAACCCAGATGATGTCTCCTTCAAAAGATACCTGTTCTCTAGAAAGAAATTCCGAATTCTGGTGAAGCGATACAAAAATCAATCGAACATTTACCACTACATAAATACAGATAAATTAAGATATATAGACCCTAAATCATGCTGGAAAAATATTCGATTAAACAGAAACCAAACCCAAAAACTCTTCACAGTTAATGGGAAAACGACCAAATCAGAAATCGCTTCAGAATTCCATGATCATTTTCGTAAACTTTTGAATGACCCAAGAACACCCGGCATTGATAACACAGAATCCAAGTTCCACCTCCAAAAGTTGCTTCTATGTCTAAAACATTGTGCATCTTCTGACCTTTATGTCTCGGAATGTGAGGTCGAAAAAGCCATTAAACAGTTGTCTAAGGATAAGACTCGGGACCCGTTTCATTTAAAATCGGAACATTTTATACATGCATTAGATACCATCTCACTTCAGTATCTTACCAGTCTGTTCAACAGTATTTTTCAGTCATCTGAATTGCCGCCAAACTTGCACCTCACTAATCATCCCTTTAGTAAAGTCGTATAAAAAATCACTCACCGACCCAAACAATTACCGGGGAATTAGTATCATCCCAATCATGACGAA
>JAUJPO010084450.1:0-10274 GCA_032270745.1 Tiaropsis multicirrata | reverse complement strand
ACAGCGTGCAATTAACGATTAATTGCACGGTTTGAGGGCGCGCCAAATGAGAAAAAATTGCCCATCGTGCGATTAGATTGGAGAATCACATATTAGAGCAGAACACGCGAGAGCTTCCAGGATATGAGATGTATGTGACTTTCTGTGAATGAGTGAGTTAGTGAGTGGGAACGATGACCGACGTGGAAGGACGCTTGTTTCCAAATAGGAAGGCTGTGGGTTCGAATGAATGAATGAATGAATGAATGAATGAATGAACTAACGAGCGAAAAAACCTTAAAATTACCTGGTGGCATTTTCACAGTATTTATAGATGGCTTCTTTAGTAATGAGATGGTTGGTTTTTCTCATCTCTTCCAATACTTTGTTCATCCAATCCTCAACACGTCCTTCAGCCGACACTGGCTGTTGGAACTTCATTTCTTCACATTCGCTTGATATCATCCCTGTGGCGATCATCTCGTTCGGTGAACTGCCTTCTTCGAAACGTAATTTTGCAATGTTATCAAACATCTGAAGAAAATAATATTGTGGGGGATTATAAAACACTTTCTTTCTTTCGGAATCTTATAGTGTAATAGCCTAGATATCTAAGCCAGCTTCAGTCACTTGGTAAAATATGATGGTTAAGTTGTGACTGAAATACTGTTATTCAGCGCCAACTTAAAAATCACGGATACAAAAAAATCATTAAAGCACCGAGAACGCTATATACCTTTACATAGTATCACATCGCTGCAATATCTGGCTTGATTAACCAGGCTATCAGTGTAGCGAATGGCCCACAAAAATATGTTTGATCGAGTATAATGACATGCCCATTTTTTATCGTATAAATCAAAAGAACTGATGTGCAAATGAAAGAGGAAAGTCTAACTTCAATTTTGAGGTACCTTATCGGACAAAACAATGTCGGACTAATTTTTCATCGGACTAAATTATTCGTCGGACATAATTTCCGTCACCCACAAATATTTTCGTCACTTTTGTCCAAAAAAAAACGCAAATTTTAGCTTAAAAAACTTTTTTTTTGGACTTTTTTTTCGTCGGACTAAATTATTTGTCGGACAAAATTTTCGTCACCTCCAAGTAATTTCATCACTTTTGTCCGACATTTTTTTGTCCGATAAGGTATAACTTTTAAAATCTGGTTTTTAAAATCTTCTACAAAGTATTTACCAATTTTATCAAGTTAGAAGCTTTTTAGGTAAAAATTCACTATTATAATAACTGTTTGGGACGACAGAATAATGACCGATTTTAAAATAAGTACCGAAGGTTGCGAGCGTATTAAGCGACAGAAGTTTACTCAATGTATTGCACGACTGAACAGTTATAATATATTAGCGCAAAAATTGCAAAAGACTTTCGAGAGCCTTCGAACGTGACATCGCAATGGTTGAGGAAATACTTTATCACCTCTATACTGTTTTTCTTATAAAAAGAGAATATTCACTATGCGAACTACATGACATGCGAAACCCGGAAACATAAAGATTAAGGGAGAGCCTCGGTTTAGCAAAAAGGCCATTTACGATATAGCAGAACAGATATCATATGGGTAGGGAGGGCTCCCATCAAACTCGCGACTTTTTCATGCTATTACAAAACCTCCTCATTGTGCAAAATGTCGAGGACACTTTCATGAGATGAAAAATATGGCTCATAATTATGACTATTCTTTAGCGTGAAATTGAAGCTTAGAAGAAAAAAGCCTGCACCTTGATCATATGTTCTTGCACACAAGTAGCTTCGTGACTTCCAAGAATAGATAGCAATTCATCGTCGGAAATGAAGAAGAATCGCGGGAAAGCATTTCGTTTGCTGTCCAAATAATCGTTCAAACTCTTCTGGCATTTCTCCAAGCCGATGGAAAGTGTTTGTAAAGTCTCCAGACGGTCGGGAGCGTGCGATGCGTCCAATACTTTAGGATTCTTGTGAGTGTCAGTCATAATCTGAAATAGAAATCGTAGTAAGGTTGGCTAATTCAGTCGCCGATATTTTATTGTCTGAAAATTCATCTGAAACGTTCGTTTCCGTAGAGGGTCTGTTACCATTCTAGTATTACATTTCCCAAACTAAACGTAAACAAGTCTGGCGAATCACGGGAAATTTACGGCAAAAAGAGACAATAAACGAACTAACGAACGATAAACGTGATGTATATACTCTGGTATAGAATAATGATATTTGCCGTATTGAATCTAATTCAGCATATCCTCAACAGCTAGAGTTCAGATTTTTTCTGGAAAATAATTCTAATTAACGTATTAGTTTACGACATTATAAATTACAGTTTATAAAAACCTACTACTACTATTTACGAAGTGATGGTGGCCGAGTGGTTTGAGTGTTCGCCTCCCGTTCGCAAGGTTGTAGGTACAACCCCCAGTCGGGTCAGACCAAAGACTTGAAAACTGGTACTCGCTACTTTCCTGCTTGGCACTCACCATTTAGGGATTAGAGCGAGGATAAGTGGAGAAATCCAGGGAAAGGAGTGGCGCCCTCCCCTATCTTCGGGTAGATAGCTATCGAGTCGCAAACTTACTTTACTACTATTTACAAATTCTTACTTTCTTGAATGTTTTATCAATGTCATCAAACTTTTTGGCTTCTTCAGGAAGCTGGGAACGAATATCTCCACCAATGAAAATACTTTCCAAGTACATCCATTTTCTCTGCACTACAAGCCAAACCTAAAAATTAAAACATTGGAATCGTAAACCCAGCAGACACACAACGTTGTTTCAACGTCCAAATAAGATAATTGAGCCCATTGAAGTTTTCCGTCGTAAAGTCTCTTAAAAAGCATCGAGGCAAAAATTAGTCTCTTTTATTCAAGCAATTTTTAGAGACTTTTGTACTAAAGAACGACATGGTCTCAATTAGGCAAATGAATTATATGTAAATAGTGATAGTAATTTAAGATCCTGACGTTGAAACAACATTGTTTGGACGTTAAAACAACGTCCCGTGCCTGCTGGAACCGTAGACTAAATGAACGGAACAAGGATAAAAGGGCTTTCACTACAGAAAAAGCTGTCCTTTTAAACTTTAAATTGTAAGAAGAATACCTAAAACACACAACGAAATAAAAAACCGTTTAGAAATTAGACCATGTTAAATTCAAAACTAATTAAAAGGATAAAAGGAGTTGAAGAGATGGGTCAGAAAGGTCATCTTAAGTCCCTTGTGCTCGTTCATGCTCTTCATATTCAATATAAGCAAAGCTTGAATATGGCTGTGGACCATTTGAATATCACTCAATCCCAAGTTAATGATGGGCTGTAAACATTATGTATCAGCTCTGAAATACAGTCCTGGACCTGGGAGTAAATCCAATGTTTACGAGCTGACTAGAATATCCAAGTCCAGTGGAATTTCGTAAATTTTAGGGATTCTTTTTCCTTTTATTGACTTTTATCTAAATACTTCTTCTTCTTATAGAGAGAAGGTGATTTCTTATTTTGATGGTTTCGCAAACACCATGTGGAAAAACTTTTCAAGCTTTTGTTACCGGTATCTACTACCAGACACTGTACTTATGGCAAGTGCCATTCTCTCCCTCGGGAAAAGCGAGTTACGTTACGCAGATAAATTGGGAAGGCCGGAAACAGTCACGTGTCGATATCCGCCGTCCTACTTCGATTTATCTCGCTTAACGTAAGCTCGCTAATAAAATAATGACGTCATACCTCGACCACTTCACTGATGTGTGAAAGACTTTTCTCCCATTTATGAACATTGTCCAAGAATGGACCAACAAATCTGGAAGCAGTCATACTTTGTAGATTCATAGAGTTGTCATCAAGTGTTTGAAGCATTTCGTCAACAGCTCCAACGATAAAACCTGTAAGTAAAGAGAAAGGCGGTTGAAGTGATGGCCAATAGTTTGTTGATGTAAACAAGGGCTTTTCCAGAAACCCACTGTTGTAACCCACTGTTGAGGGTATTAATTTCCTGTCCGAAGGGTCAGCTCGTAAAATGAGAGAGGGTAAACCAAAATAAGGGGAATGTTTGAAATCCAACAGGGGTATTTATTTTTTTAATTGGAAATCCAAGGGGTAGAGTTTTTGAAAATGATGATATCCTCAACGGTTGTACAACTTTTTTTTGGAAAAGCCTCAATGAACTGATGAGAAAACGGAGCATTCCAATTGTAATACATTATTTTGGAAGAGACAAGGCAAAATAATTTAATTTGTTTTAAGGGATTTTGTTTGTCCTGTGATGACGAAAGGAAAATAAGATATTATGACGTCATGAATTATCAGCTCGAACAGAAGAACAATAAAAGTAAAATATTTTGCATTTTGCAAAAATTTTGCTAAATGCTTGCTTATGCAATTATATACGTAATGTATAACAAAACGAAAAAATATTGCCTGAAGCAAAAATTATGGGAAAAATAAATAATATTATTTTCTTAGCATATATGATATGTTTTTTTCGTTTTTTAATACAAAATGATTAGATTTGAAATTTTTGATTTGGACAAAAATTTTCGTCGGACTAGATTTTTCGTCGGACAAAAGTGATGAATAATTTAGTCCGACGAAAAATAATTCCGACATTTTTTTGTCCAAAATAAAGGTGGTTATTTAGATTCAGAAATTGGAAACATTCTTTACTTATCACTTTTAGACTGTATCAATTCGCGCTTTCCAGCCGATTTCTTTTTTAGTTTTGCAAAAATATTGTACCGTAAATTCCATTGTATCAGATTGTGTTGGTTCTGAGATTTCTTTCTTTAAGCTGATGGATACTGACTTTTAGCCGGTACCGACCCGCGTACTGTAGACAATTTTTTAGTTTTTTTCCTATCATAGCCAGTATCAAAATGCCTGAAAAGGTACTGGTTATAAATCCAACAAGTATCATTAATCGTTTAACTTGAAAAACTTTCAAATAACTATGGGTTACAATTAACCATTGTGCATTTTCGACTTTATTCGGCGGTCAGAGAAAAAATACGGACCCGAGCGGCCTTTCTAGGTCAAAGCCACGGGCTAGCATCCAAAAGTCAGGCGTTCTCATATAAGAAGCTAGTGAATTATCATGGATTTAAATAAATAGATTGGGAGAGAGGTTTAAATTCTTGAGCAAAGTTTCCTTGGTGGGAAAAAGAAGCCTGAGATGCGTGTTCATGAATTCAACATTTCTCATAATTGTCTAAAGCGAGGAAGTGATTAAAAAGTTTAATTGATAGTGATTAAACATTTCATGATATGACAACCAAAATACAATAAAACAATTTAATGATATAATATTTAAAACTTTTCATTATTTTCTGCAGAAAATGAATGCACAACAAAATTACTAACTTGGAACGGAAAATAACATCACGCATTCAAAAACGTGCCAACGAGAAACCCATCTGTTCTTAAAGCCTTTATTATAAGAACATTTTTAAGGAGAGAATTTGCTCACTATTCTTAGTTTTGATATTCTTACTTAAAATGTTCTTACCAGACAGTGTGGACAGGGAGGGGTATGATCCCCCCTCAATAAATGACCCCTTTTATTTGTATCTCTCAAACATTAATAAATTAAAAAAAAAATCAAAATTGTATATATAAATATAATGGGGATTTCAACGAAATTTTGAGGGGAAAGTAGTTGATCCCCTTCCTACACTATTTCCCCTTCTTGTCTGTAACACCCTCCCCTCCCCCCCCCCTCTTCAGAAGTAAAATTGCTACCTCTTTCTTCTTGTTATTTTGGGGAGGGTCGATTCCTCTTTAAGATAAGAAAGGGGTTCGAACTATATGCACCTCCATAAGATATAATGTGCTTTAGAAAAACATTTCTTATAAAAAAAGTATAAAAGGCATCCGACTTGCAACAAAAATAATTGAATGTGGTAGAGTCAGATGCATGTGCTACTTAATTACAAGTATTTAAAATTATTATGCAGTTCATGTTAAAAACAATACATGTGTCTACACAAATCTTTCATAAGAATACACTTTTTAAGAATAGTCATGATGAAATTGGCCAAAAGAATGTCCTCAGAATAATGTCACCTTAAAAACTTTCAAGGTAAATTTATTTTTGAAATTTATTCTTTATAAATACATCTAAAATCTTTCTCAAGCTGATTCAGCTGGCCCTATTGTTTCTTGTCTTTTCAATTAAGTGGTTTTATATGACTCTTTTGACGTGTTTTTCAGACTTAGGATGATAAGAATTATGTTTAGAATATTTTTGGATGATTTCTAGCAAAAAGTTAAGAATATTCCATCATGAAACCAAAAAAAAGAACATTCTTATAAAAAAGCCTGTAACTTCTACTAGCGTACGAAGTTCTTCTACCATGGATGTATTCTTCTACTAGTGTACGAAGTCACGTTATAAATTTTAGGATGCTTCCTAAATGGGCCTGTGCAAAACAAATTCGGCTTTACTTTAAAAACTAAATTTTAACTTTGAAAATACCTTTAAGTCAAATAGAAAGAATGTACAATTGGTTTTTGACTGGCTTTTTACTTATTAAAGCCTGTTTTTAGAACCGAAACGAAATTAATTTAGATTGATCGATCTATACCTTCAAATTAAAGTGCCGGAAACGAAAATCTACACTTGAAAATGATGAGAGTTGACCAAAGATTGAATTAATGACTTTCTAACGACTTTTTTGTTGACGCAAGTGAAAAATACCAAACTAACCACTAATCTTTTGATAATTGACTTCCTTGTGTTGAGAAGGTATAAAAAGGCCTGTTGGAAATCAGTCAATCATCTTCAAAGTTTCACTTCAGAAGAACACACAATCACTCACAAAGATGAAGATTTGGAAAGCTTTGTTACTCGTCTCTTTCTTGGTGTATGCAGTACACTGTAAGTTCATGTTGTACCTAATCTACAAACCAAAATCTCTAGCCTCTATCTTCACTAACCCCTGAAAAACAAGTCCGTCTGAAAAAAAATCACAGGTTAACAAATGCGAATTATCATCAATGTAATGGATGTAAAACTAATTTATTAATATTGTTGTTGTTATCTTCAGGTGAAGAGACACAAGATGAACCAAAGGCACCGGAAGAAGCTCCACAAGATGCACCAGAAGAAGCAACAAAAGAAGTAGCTGATGCTTCTGATGAAGAAACAAGTGATGAAGAGGAAACCGAGGATCAAGAAGATGAATTACCAGAGACAAGCGAAGATGAAGCAGAAGAAACAACACCTGAAGAATCTTCTGATGAAGAACAAAATGAAGATGAAGAACTGGAAAACAATGATGTCGAAAAACAATCTGGTGAGTTTTCTTCACAATGTTTTATCGAGAATATTTATTCAGTGAACTGAAATTTCCTCCCCCTGTCCCCCTGATGAATCTGAAAGCAATGATACTGACACAGTAGACACATGAAGTTATTCAAACGTTCTTTCAACGTCCAAATAACATCCCGACGTTAGAAAAGAACAACGTTATTTCGACGTTAAAACAACGTTCGGTGCCTGCTGGGGAGTTTGGTAAGCTACCGAGTGGATAAATCCTAATCTGCTGCTCAGAGCTTACAAGGCTCTCCGATCAATTCTTGTTACCCTTGCTTGACTTGTTTTTTAAAGTTCGAAAAATATGGGTTTTAAGAATATCATTGATAACGTTAATTAAAATAAATTTTTTTAAATGTAAAGTAGAAGGTCCAAGGTTACAGCCGCAGAGTGGGTTTTTCTAAAGTGAATGATTGAATTTGAATATTTTCTTTGTTTTCCAGATGAAGATGCCTCCTATAAACCAAGAAGAAAATTGACCAGTACCAGAGTTGTTCACCTTTACAAAAATAGATTGATCAAAAAAAGCTGCAGAAACCGTGTAGCTAAAAAACCATACAGATGTTACTACGGAAAGCGAGTGTGTGTCAACAAAGATTACTATGGCCGATGCAGACGATACAAAATACAAAAATTCTGCAGATACCGTCGTTACAGAACATGCAGATACTGCAGTGCTTATTTCATCCGTCGCTGCTACAGATACACATACGGAAAGCATTATTACAAGTACAGATGCTACAGATCCAAGACTGTCGTTAGATGTCAAACCAGGATTGTCCGACGTTTCAAAGACCTCGTGCGAGTCGTCAACACTAAATATTACACCCCAAAAAAATATGGCAGATAACAATGTCGTCGATTGGAATTTTAACGAAATTGGAAAACGGAAATTTGTCTTTGTAAATTTAGTTTAGTTTTCTTACTTTTTTTTTACCTGTTACCCCTTTTAAACCCTTTTTTACAATCTGTATCATTTTCTTGTGTTTTTGTTTGCTTGTAAATTTTCAACAATGTTTTAACATGATTTTATGAAAAGACATCTCAATGATGAAACAATTAAAGCTAGTAAAAATCTTATTAATTCATGGTAAGTGACCATTACGTCATTACGCCGAATAAACCGGTATTTGCCCTCTATTTTGGGTGTTTCCGTTAGGAAAAATGAGGTAATGCTAACTTACGCATACCATGAATTACCACTCTTCCCTTTTATTCTGATCATCGTAATAATAGATGAGGACAGAATTTTAACTGGAGAATGGCTTAAATCAAATACAAGGCAAAAAGGTCAACACATCAGACCATACATAAACAATAATTTTTCCTTGCAACCTGGACAAAACCGCCAAATCCGCCAAAATATCTTCCCGCAAAAATTTGTTACCCTAAGATAAGTTGTGCCTGAAATACTGTTTGTTATTCAGGGCTATCACAGATTTAAAAAATCATTAAAGCATCCAAAACGCTATTATCATGTTCATACACAGTATCGCAGCGCTGTAATATCTGGCTTGATTAATCACAGGCTACTTTCAATATAGCCTTATAATATTTCAAGGAAGCATTCTTGTAGCATAGAGACCCTGCTGCTTCTTTTTTTGTGGTGCTGATAAAGAATTAGCATGGTTGCAACAGCCAGTTTCCTATCCCCAGATGACTGTTGATAAAAGAACTAATCAAATTTAGCAAACTTCTTCTTTACATTTCTTTGTTCGGATTAACTAAAACAAAATTTCGACACTTTTCTTAGCCGAGGAATAAAGTAAAAACGCCCAGCGGACAAAGATCAATTTTAGACAAGGATGCGATTTTGGCATCTTCGTTGCAACCCAGCCACTATATCAAAATAGAGAAAAGTAGCTGATGTGTCCATCCTAGCTAGCATTCTTGGTTTGATTTACACTTTCGTATGTCAATCTTGCAATCAATCCAATCATTTTGAGAAAGCTGACCATGACACAGAGAGTTTATATCAAAAGAAGAAATGATTTTACAGAACAATAGTTTGTTTTGAAATTCGGAAGTATTAATTAATTGCACTGTTTCTTCCCTCAATCTCTTTCAAAATACGTGAGTTTTTATTAAAACCGGTTTTGGAAGTACAGTCAAAGCTTTAAATACCGGACTGTATTTCATGACATAACAACCAAAAAACAATAAAACAAATTTAATGATATAATATTTAAAACTTTTCATTATTTTCTGCAGAGATTGACCACAAAATCACTAACTTGGAACGGAAAATAACATCACGCATTCAAAAACGTGCCAACGAGATATCCATCTCGCTTTTATTATAAGAATATTTTTAAGGAACGAATTTGCTCACTATTCTTGTTTTGATATTTTTACTTAAAATGTTCTTACCAGATAGTGCGAACAGGGTATGACTCCCCTCATTAAATGACCCCTTTTTTTGGTTTGCCTTAAACATTGATAAAGAAAAAAAATATTTCAAAATTGTAATATAATGGGGTTTCAACAAAGTTTTAAGGGGAAAATAGTTGATCCCCTTCCTACACTATTCCGCCTTCCTACACTATTTCCCCTTCTTGTCTGTAAAACACCCCCCCCCCCTCTTCAGAAGGAAAATTGCTACCTCTTTCTTCTTGTTATTTTGGGGAGGGTCGATTCCTCTTAAAGATAAGAGAGGGGTTCGAACTATATGCACCTCCATAACATATAATGTGCTTTAGAAAAAACATTTCGTATAAAAAAAACGTAAAAAGCATCCGACTTTAATTGCAACAAAAATAATTGAATGTGGTAGAGTCAGATGCATGTGCTGCTTAATTACAAGTATTTAAAATTATGATGCAGTTCATGTTAAAAATAATACATGTGTCTACACAATTCTTTCATAAGAATACACTTTTTAAGAATAGTCATGATGAAATTGGCCAAAAGAATGTCCTGAGAATAATGTCACCTTAAAAACTTTCAAGGTAAATTTATTTTTGAAATTTATTCTTTATAAATACATCTAAAATCTT
>JAUJPO010084449.1:0-24481 GCA_032270745.1 Tiaropsis multicirrata | reverse complement strand
TAGATTTTCACTATTTTGATTTGAGAGCATAATCCTCATAATTTTCTAATCAACAAGAGTCAAGAGAGGGTATCACTTCAAAAATAACATACCTGTTACCACTTGATGGGCTTTAGGGGTCTTCGTATCGAAACTTGTAAAATCCAGATTTCCATCCAAACAAAAAAATGTAAACAAAACAAAACAAAACAAAGCAATAAGTCAATTTTCGGACTTCATTTCAAGTATGTAAGAAAAAACATAAGATACATCAAAACACAAAATTTCAACTTTAACACTTCAAACTGAACAATAACTTCCAACATTCAAAGATTTGAAAACGACAAGCAACCATAAAAATGCCCTCCGCCTGTCATAAGGGGAAAAGAATTTTCCAAATATAACCCTCGCCAAGCAAAATTTCCCTTCGCCTCTATACGGCATAAGAGCGGCATATTCTGGGACAGAAGAATTTGCGACTATTTAGCATCCTCTATAAGAAGCACGTTTCGTTAGAAGATGAGAGCAGCCTATGTATAAATGGCATTATTTGGCAAGCAGTACTGCAGGGTTTCTAATGATTTTCAAGATTTTAAAGTCTTTAGCAATTGCCTTTGGAGGGTATGAAGCTGCCAAATTTGGCCCATTGAAGTTTTCCGTAGTAAAGTCTCTTAAACTTAAACAAGTTTGGAGAACGAAGCATCGAGACAAAAAAATTTTGAGACTTTTGTACTTAAGAACGACATGGTCTCAATTTGGCAGATGAATTATATGTTATTATATATATATATAGAAATCACCAATAAAAGGCATTTCAAAAATACCTCTAATGATCTTGTTAATGCCAATTAAAGCTACAATTTAGAGAAAGAAATTTTCGCGGAATTTAATTTCGCTATTCAAGAGTTTCAAAATTAAAAATTTCGAGGGTTTAATTTCACGAATTATGAGATTATGTGGTAAATTTATAGAGGCTTATTTTGTACTAGAGTGTCAAATTTATCAGAAATAATCAATATTTATTAATATTAAGTTTATTTATATCACAAGTGACATATACCACCTCCATAGTCTCAATTTATACTTTTTGACAGCCAACGTTGAACATTTACAACAACTGGAATTAATGTTTACAAAATGTACTCTATATGCATCACATTCATGGTATAAAATATGCACCCCGCATATTGGACATTTCCAAACATGTATGAATTTATTTTTTTAATCCAAGTTTCAAATTTCTTTTTGACAAGGAGATAGAAAGACAGAGAGCAAGAGGAAAAAGGTAAAAATACAAAATTGATTTCGATCACTTTTTGAAGTATTTTATTTTAAAAAACATATTTCACTTTATTCTTTATAAGTATAACTCACTGGGGAAAAGAAAAGCAACTTAAAATAATACCTGGCGTTTTTATCTTAACTGTACCCATCATGAATTTTAAGCGTTAATGACTATTATTTACGTCACGTAGCTAGTCATTCAAGAACATCGAACGTCACAGCAAAATGAAAGGCCAACAAACAAATAGACCAAAGAAAAACTGATCGCAACAAAATGTTAACAGATCACCAACGTTTCACATCAGTATGGGTGTGCTTACTTTTAATCTCAAGACCTCAGGTCCTGGCTAAGGATCTGATACTCCGAGGCGTCGATCGTGAAGCCTATTGGGAATTAGCGTATGATCAAAAGATCCATACAAGAACACCGATTCGTGAGGCAAGTTTAGTTTATTATTTTTTTGATTCCTTGTGATGTTCTCAAATTGGACTTTTCCAGAAAAAATCCAAAATTCCCACTGTTGAGGATGTCGATCTATCTAAAACCGACCCCCCTGGATATCCGTGTCAAATATTGGAATTTTCTTCTCCCTGAATATTCTGGATATTCAGATTCTTACCCCCTGGATATCCTAGGATATTGAAAATTTCGGCCCCCCCCCCCCCCCTGGATATCCTATATCCTCAACAAGGGGGATACGGACTTTTTCTGGAAAAGCCCATTGTACTTAACTCTTATTAAGGAATCCTGCCAGGGTTCCCAGCAGTTTATTATTAATTATTTTTCCTGACATTTTGCTAAAAAGGTGGTCTTTCTCCCTGACCACTAACGCACTCCTTGTTGAAAATAATATTCATTTTGATGGTTAAGTAATTTTAAAATTTCAATGAAGTCAATTGTCGTGAATTCCCTGACTTGGAAAAACTTTTTCAAAACTGAATTTTAATTCAATATGCAAAATGCTGTCTCGTAAAATTAAATCTAAAATATTTTGAGACTTTTTGAACTCAAGAAAATTTAATCTTGCAAAAAATGTATTCCGATTAAAGTTAACATGGAGGTGAAAATCCCACACAATCACAACTTTGAAAGCTGACTTTTTCCAAAATTTCAATTTATAGATCCTCGTGGAGAGCGATTTTGCGTGTCTACAAGCCTGTTTGCAAACACCTGAATGTCGGTCAATCAATTACGAAGCGAAATGGAGCAAACAAAAATGCCACCTGTTGAAACACAACAGATTGAATGCACCAGTGTACAGAGATGCACCGGAGTGGAGTCATTTCGATACAGGTACATAAGATGCTTTATTGAATGAAAAAATCGTGTAATTTATCCGAAAAATACTTAAAAACACAGCCAAATACAATTTTTCTCTTGGATACCGCGAAATTACTAGTAAGGTACCGCGAAATTTGCATTTCGGCAAAAGAGAATGATGCCATCATTTCTTTCTTTACAGGACTGTCACAATTTGTGCGAATAACAATGCCACGAGACAATGCATGTTACGTCACTACCTGTAAAAATGGTATCGAATCAGTTGTCAGCGAAAAGGATTCCCAGAAATGCCAGGTAGACATTTATCATTAAGAAGTTCTAGACAAGAAAATAATGGTAAATTTCAGATATTATCACCCAAAAATCATAATTAATAATATTATTCGATTTTTCTTAACACCAACCCCCTGGATGTCCGTACCGAAAATTTCGAACCCCCCCCCCTGGATATCCTTGGTCCTCAAATCCTTACCCCGGATATTCTCGGATATTGAAAATTTTGAACTCCCACCCTCTGGATTTCCTTGGTCTTCAGATTCTTACCCCCTATCCTCAACAGGGGATACGGACGTTTTCTGGAAAAGCCCAATTCTATCCTTACGCACCGGGTAGACTACTGCTTCAAAGCCATTACATCTATTCTTTGTTGTTCATTTATAGAATTTCACTGAAGAAAATACTTTTGAATATGACATGGTTTCTGGAACCATCAGAAGTCATTGCACAGATCAATATCTTTGCCCAGAATATCCATACGGAAAATGGCACACTGTCATGAGCGGAGATCACGTTTGCAAATATGATGAAAAATATCGCTTCCGTCGTGTGTTCTGTAAGACTCTTATATATATTATACACAAATAAATCTTGAGGAGGCTAATTAAGTCGTTAGACGCGCCTGTGGCGGCCTGTACATAACTTGTCTAAGCAACACTTGTAAACGAAAATCTATATACATAATCTAGCTGATCAACCAAAAATAACTTTTGATCTAAATCATACGAAATTGTTTACGACCTTTTAAACTATCTGAATTGGACAAAAGAATCCATCAATCGACTTTGGTTTATTCAAAATGACAGCTCAAAAAATGATTTTTAAGGCAAAACTGTATAAAGCTTGAAATTTGGCCTTAAATTGCTCGTAGTTCCTTATATGATATTTTTTCACCCATAACCATATTATTTTTCTAAATCAGTATAAAATTCCACGTTGAATGGTATATAATATGACCACTGTTGGTGGAACCGCCCAAGCAACAATTTATTACGCCCCAAAGGGCGTTTTTAGGGCAAAAGATCACGCCCCACTTGAAGCCAGTGAGTTTTTTGAAATCTCTATGGTCCATTTAGTCGTAATCAAAAGTCAAACCTTCTGGACAGTGATTTGCACACGAAAGTTGACCCAGCACCTGCACTAACGTCTAACGGCGCTTCTAACGGCGCTTCTAACGTCCTAAAAAGCCCTTTGCGTAACCTCGCTAATAAGTGATCACGGGAGGACGATTCGAGGTGGAAAGCCTGTCATTTTATACATGAAAAAAAAAAAGATAAAAGTTACGCCAAAGTCGCTGGACGCCTTAATGAGATCAACAATGTCTTCCGCCGAAATAAACTTTGCTTGCGAGACCTGATTGTTATATCCATTTGGAATTTTCAACTTCATTATGTAACTTTTTTATAACTTTTTATCTTACATATATTCATATAAACAGACGGAGCAATCATGTGGGGTGAATGGTGCTTGTTCCCATTTTATCATGGAGTTACTGTTTCTGGTCAGATTTTGAAGATTGGACTATGTACCGATCCCGCTAGCAGAATTACTTTTGAAAATGCAGGTAAACTTAACCCCTGTACGATCATTTTCGAGTTTTCAGTTGATCTAATCTATTCACTAAAAGTAACTTCGAAAAACTATATCCCCCTTCACTCTCCGATCCTGGAACACCAAGTTTGAATCTGAAAACAAGAATCCAATTTACGACAGAAAATCTTACGTACAATTTTAATGAACAAATTCTAAAAGAATGCGCAAGATGTGCGCCTCTTTTTCCCAGACCCAAAGCAAATAAATACACGCTTTTTTACACGTGTTTTTTTGGTTTCATGATGAATATTCTTAACTTTTTGGTCGAAATCATCCTAAGATATTCTTAATAAAAATTTTCTTACATATTTTTATCAGCCTCAGCCCGTCTAATGCGGAATGAGTGATAGAAAAACATTTAATTGAGAGGGAAGAAGAAATAAGCCACCCTGAATCAGATTGCGAAGATTTTAGAGTCTCTTTATATGTATTTAGGAATAATTTCCCAATAAAAATTTGACTTTGAAAAAAAGATGGACATTCTTAATTTTTTTGGCCAATTTCATCATGTGATAGAAAAAAAACCGTGTAAGGTTGAAAAAAAATTGAAAACACTTCAAAACCATCTACGTTAAGGGTACAAATTTTTGTGGAATTTAATTTAGCGATTCAGTAAGTATGACATAAATCGAAAGGAGCCTGAAGTTACAAAACATCTTAAAAAAGAACCAGCGACCGTCAGTCGGGTCAACTAGATCAATAAAAACGCATTATTTTAATAGCGAACGTCAATGATAAAATACTGCTCAAAACGCTAGATTTTTTACTCGATTATTACAAAATCATGCACGCTCTCGTCACACAGCTTTTGAACAATCGAACCCAAAAGTTTAGTTGCAATTTATGATAAAACGAACTTGCGGTTTAGAATCATTCTTTCACTAACGATGTGAAATTTTTCAGCGAAAATTTTAAGGCTAAAATGAAGAATTTCCAGGTTGCGGTTCTTCAGAAATCACTAATAAGATGATAAAATACATTTTCACTTCTAAGATGAAGTGCAAGTTACTTATGTTGTAATTAACTTTGCGATATTGGTTCGATTCAATGATTTTATTGTTTTAGATATATTACCATGGTAACGGCACATGGATTCCCGCGAGTATAGTTTTAGCAAATTTTTATTTGTCTGTGTTGTGTTACAATATTATGTGATGCTACTCATTTGGGAGCGTAAGTATAATAAGCATTTTTCTAAATGGTTAACCATTGTTAATAAAAATTACTTAAACGCTTGTTTATACGTCATGACTCTCACTCTTCAGAGTTTTTTTATGAATGCATGGTTTTTTAATTGCGTTTTCAAGGCATTAAAAATGATACGTTTTTTATCTAGTTGACTCGACTGTATGAAAACAAAATGTGGTGGAACAAAGTATATACCGTCAACCTACACAACATGCACAATTTACGTTTCGCACACCCTTAACAAACAGATCTATCTGGTCTTTATTTAACAAAATCAGAATCAGAAAAAAAGGAGAGAACTGCCAATCTGATTTTATTGCTTTTCAGCTGCCCTGTTGAATTTGTTTATTTATGATTATGGTCACTTGACTATTCTGCCTAGCCCAATTCCAAAGATCAATCAAAAGAGAGTTATGAGCAAAATGCAGGAAGAATGAGCTGGGGGCAGAGTTATGATTAAAGTTTTGCTTTCGATTTGGCGAAAGTCAGCGAAGTCTTTAAGATGGTGGTGTGCAAGATGAAGATCCCACTTCATAGTGTTGTATCTTGATTCATGTTGTTGTGCTTGGTGATGATAGGGCGGATTGTATTGGATAGGTTCATTGAGGTTGTTTATTATTTTTACTGATGTCGTCACAGCTATCTTCTGATCAAACTCCTGTAGAATGTCTGATTTCAATTTCTCTAGGATGGTTAAAGAATCCTTTTCTTTGTTTTAAAAGTTTAGGGTATCGGTTATCTTGTGTTGTAGGTTATGTTGTTTATTTTCTTGTGAATTTTTGTACCCTCAACATGCAGTGGAGGAAAATACATACATTTTTTATGGAAAAAGAACTCTTGACATTTACATTTTACCAATATGAGTAAAACACAAGTACAATATTATTCAAATACATGTATTTTTATAATAATTCCATCATTAAATTGCAATATAAGGAAGTGCAACAAATCTAAAAAGAATTCTTTTATGCATACACGATCGCACGGGCGGCATGTAATTGCTGCAAATAGAAACTTGATAAAACCCCACGCACATTACATAAATACCCTGAAAATCGGAGGAGAGTGGGTGGAAATTATAAAAACACCACCTGTGCCGTGTGTTAATGAAAACAAGGGTTTAGAGCTCCCCGTCTATGTTTAAATTTTTATCGTGTCTGACGTCACTTGCGAGTATTGTTTGACTACTTGTATAATTATGCTCTCTGATGTAGAGAATAAAATCTTTCATCTTCATTTGCAACTTTTTGCAACGAAAGTAAATCTTGAAACTTACACCATGCCTTCTTCATGTTGTCTTCTATTACATATGTGAAAATGAGCATTAACTGCCGTTGCAATCTAAAGCTACAGGTAAAAAATGACATTTCTTTTGTTTTTTTAATATGTTTCTTTTGTTTGTAGTGGAGATTACGCGATTTTTAAAAACAAAAAAAATGCGTATTTTCCTCCACTGACATGGGCGAACGTACACTATTCATTTAAGCATTCACCTTGTCTACAGTAAGAGATGAAGCACACATTCAAGGAAGAAAGTTTAGGCATTTAATTCCCATCTTGCATCCATTTGGCCCTTTTTTTCCAAATTTCATTAGCTTTTGACAAGTTTTTGGGTGGTTATATTTACAGTCACAACCTTTTAAACCATGTTTGCATGATCCTCTTTTATAGAAATAGCAGGTTTGTGTTTCAGTTACTGCTCCAGAATAGTTTGACATTATTTTCCCTGACAGGTAGGACAGCACTTTGGACATTGCAAATTTTCTGGATTTCGCTTTTGTGATTATGAAAAAGAGACATTTTATTGTTAACTAAAATATTTTTATATTTTTACTTGTTCAGGAGAAGCCCATTGATTGTGAAGAATATGCAAGACCAGGAGATGTCGTCCATGTTCATTATACTGTAAGAGAACTCAATATTTATAATAAGGGAGGGGGGGGGGGGTGGTTTGAAAAATCATTACATATTTACTACCTTAAAAAAGGATACAAATTTTTGCAGGAATTGAATTTTACGGATCTTGGGCTTTTTATTGTTATAGACAGATTTTGTTTATATGAAACAATAGAAACCGCAAAAACTGCCAAAAAGATTTCTTGCAAAAATTTGTATCCTTTTAAGGTAGTAAATCTGTAATGAATTTTTTTCTTTAACTGTATTGTTTGTAACTGGGAAAATTTTCTGAATAATAAAATCTCACGTATACTTTCTTATTAATTTTTCCAACAGGGCATGCTTACAGATGGTCATATTTTTGATACATCAATGAGAGAAAATCGGTTGCCATTCAAATTTCAAATGGGATCTGGAATTGTCATTAAAGGATGGGAACGTGGTCTTCATGGAATGTGCCCTGGGTAATTGTTTTTTAGTTTTATAGCCTGGGGTTGTGTATGTTTTTGATATTTTGATATTTCCCCGGTGAAGTGCTATTAGCGAACCTATGCTCTAGATTACACACATTGCTGTGGGCTGGTCCTTATAGCAAGGTAAATTTCAATTTCAGAAAAATATCTCCTTTGTTCTAGAACGAAATCTTTCATGATTTTCAGGCTAGAATAAATAATCAGGCTAAGTCTAGCCTGTTACTCCAACTGGTCTGGAGGTGGAGGTGTGCAGTATCTAGGGCCACTACTAGGTCAAAAAACCTTGATTATGATCACAATCAATGTCTTTTATTAGCAATCAACGTTTTTTATTGACTATCAGCTGTTTTCATTGTCTGTCAATTAATAAATGTTGACAGTCAAGTTAAATTATTGATTTTATCAAGTTGTTTTTCTTGACAATCATTCCATTCCTGATAGGCCAACTCTTGCAACTTAATATACAAGCCCACTTGAGTTGGTGCAAAGGTAGTCAGAATTTGATAGGCCCTCCCCATGGGGGAATGAACATGTTAGAACATTTGGAGGCTTTGAAGAATCAAGAGTATAGAAATAGAAATAAAAACAGTTCACATCTCCTAAATCAGAAGGATTAGTGATTAGTTCATACTTCGTTGGAAAGCTAAGTCTGCGCTTTCTTTAGGCTTTTCATTGTATTACCCAACACCAAAAACGTCTAGCTTCAAATCAATTTTTCCAATTCTATTTAGTGTCAATGGATAATTAATCTTGTTTCTTTATACTTTCTAGAGAGAAGAGGAAATTGGTAATTCCACCGCATTTGGGATATGGCAAAGATGGTATTTCTGGCGTTGTTCCTCGTAAGTTTTTTGTTGTTTTCTTTTTGCACACCAAGGTTGAAAGTGCTGAGGAGACAATCGATAGAGTAAGCTCAAAGGTATTGGTAATAAGCGAGGTGTTTTTGCCTGAAAGATGAAGGGAGTGAATAACAATAAAGCAAGCATTCTACCTTAAAAGGATTAACTTTCGCGGTGTTTTATTTTCGCGAATTGGAAAATTAAAGATTTCGCGAGGATTTAATTTCGTGAATTTGCCTGTTTTTAACCTAGTTTCTTTCATTTTCCTAGGAGTTTTCGTCAAAAAGCATGAAAGAAAAATTTCGCGAGGATTTAATTTCGCAAAAATGGCGAAAACTAATCCCTTTAAGGTACTTATTTGGTGCGCTTTACTTGTTGCGAGCTTCTTCTCATACTCTAAACGAAATAAAGTTTCTCATAGATGGAAGAAAAATGTCTGCCAAATCAGACTAAAACAATTTTCGTTTGTACTTTTTGGTGTATTTTTGTTCATCATCATGCATTATTGTTGATTGTTGAAAGTGTTGGCACGCGCCATGTTGTGGCGTTGTTTTGTTACGTGGTGATTCATCGCAACGTTTGTTGAGTTGTTTGTTTGTTTGTTTTGTTTTTCTTTACAATTTGTTGGCTTGTAACCACTTGGTTGAATCATTTTTTTTTTGAGTACATGTTAATACCTCTGTCTGGTTGACGCATTTACCTACACATTGAGTAAAAGGGTGCCAGCTAAAAGATCATGGACACAACTCCAAAACCCTCTATATAAAATCAATGTTTTGATATCTTTTTTACGATGAAACATATGATTGTGATGTCAATGTGATGTTTATCTACTCTCAGGTGCTGAATAGATAATACTGATAAAAATTGAATTAACTTGTACCACAATTGGTACTAAAGTATAAAGAAATAAAGGCCTGATTGCATCAAGGAAAAAATGTGGGTCGTCGGATCTAACCGACCGACAAGTCTATTCGAAATTGAATTCCTGTAATGGAAATCTTTAATTTCTAATACCAAAATAAAATCTTAAATTCTAATTCCATAAAGTTTTGCTCGAAAGAACCAAAGCAAAGAATTTAATCCAGTCATTTGTAGCCTACAATTTAAAACAATTATAATTTTAAATATTTGCTTTTAAACCTTTTTTTTCATCACCCATAGCTGAAGCCACTCTACTGTTTCAAGTTCAACTGGTTGGTTTGGAGCGCCAAACCCTCGGTTCTCAATTGGAAAAGTTTTTAATGTTTGCCATCTGGCCGGCTGGCTTCTTAATGCTTTTGTATTATTTGTACCGAAAAATCACCACTAGTGAAACAGAACAAGACCGGAAAGCTGAAAAAAGAATGAATAAAAAGAAACGATAAAAAAACAGCTTATTTTCCCCTGTTGCTCTACTTTTTATGAGAGAAATTTTAAAGATTTTTAAAAATGTCATGTTAAATGCACTTAATCACTATAAAATTCGCTTTAAATAGCAACTTTAAATTTAAATTTTTTTTAAACTAGATTATAGTTAGACTAGTAATGAGCTTTTCCAGAAAAAAATTCATATTCCCACTGTTGAGGATGTCGATATTTCTTAACACCAACCCCCCTGGATATTCGTGCCGAAAATTTCGAACCCCACTGGATATCCTTGGTCCTCAAATTCTTACCCCCTGGATATCCTAGGATATTAATAATTTAAAACCCCCACACCCTGGATATCCTATATCCTCAACAGGGGTTGATAGGACTTTTCTGGAAAAACCCAATTAGCCGTCGTATTTCGCTGCAGCTTCCGCTAGCAACACGCTCAATACGTTCGCTGAATACGAAGCAAACTTGTACCGTAGCGTTTTTTTATAAGCACATTTCCCAGCCGTGCCTATCACTTTATAAGCACAATTCTGGCGTTTTGTGACGCAGGAAAACTAGACGCTTACTAGTCTAAATTATTGTTGAAACTTAAGACGCTAGTGAACGCCGAAATCAATAAAATTCATATACGCTAAATTATGCAACTAGCATTACTTTTTCACGCATTTTTGAGTAAAAAAGGGCCATTTCTAAGATTCCAGGAAATTCCAGGAAATTTTGCGGACGACTGTCAACTAAACGTTTCTTATACTAAAAAGTTCATATTTTAAGAAATTGGATGAAGTATTTACTGTTTTCTCCTTAATGTTTTCATTTTTAAGACATGAATATTGTCACTGTTATAAAGAGGGTCTTGCAAATGAAAACTAAGGACGAAGTTTGTAATAAAGAAATAAAATATAATCCATTTCTACTCACATACATACAACTCTTCAACCAGAGATTTGGAAAAGAAGGATAGGAATTTAAAAGACATTATTATTTCAATTCTTATTATTTGAAACACAACGATGAAGTATGTATTCATATGGGAAATGCTTTTTAACAAAGGAAGTCTTTTCAAATTTGAATTAAAGTTTTCAATTTGACATCAAAACTGCACTCTGTTGCAAGGACTAAAAACTAAATTTATAAATATCTTGGAAGTCAAATGTAAATTTTTCCATGTAGAAAATATTACCAGGATTCTACTGGTAAAGTCAGTTTTTCTCGGCATGGGCTCAAAAAAGTTGGCAAAGAGGTTTTATAATTCTTTTCTCTGTTTGGCAGAAAAGGTTTTTATATTGCAGTATATTTTCAATGATTTCAAAAGAAACAAAAGAGTGAAACAGCACATGTTCTATACATGAAAAGCGCGTTTCTTATCTCCTATTTCCAAATCTCTGATTTTTAAGGAACCCTTGGCGATGTTCGAATTATTTGATTAATATTTTTTTTTATTTCGTAGAAGTTTTCGAATTGGACCGAGGACTTTTATATGAGTACTCAAAAAGAAATCGACCATATTGAAGTATGTATTTAAATTCTAAATGTTTCTTGTAAATTATGTACATGCGTAAAAATTTAATATTTACAAAGTTTTTGTATTATTCAAAATATACATTTTTAAACAGTAAATTTGAGTATTGTATGTAATAAAAGTAACGTAATAATATATTCGAAATTTTGAAAAACAATTTAATCTTAACCTTTTGTTGGACAATAATGAAGTTTTTATCAAAGGATGACGAAAATTTAAACGTTAAAGTTATATCAGAGATTTAATTTGTAGATAGGAAATGTCCTATTCAGCTCAGATCTAAAAAATTGAAGTGTTGTTTCTTAATCACTTATGATTTGGTCGGAGCAGTGTCAAAAAATTTGAACATGTCTCCCATGTCGTTGTTCTACCAGTTATCAACACGAAAACAAGAATTCCAATATCTGGATCGTTAGCCCACAGGCACAGCACAGCACAAATTTAATGGTTGTTTTTAGTCGTTCTTTATTGAAAGAATTCTTCAATTAAGCCATCTTGAAAAGTTTCATCCAACATCCAACGTCCCTTTAATACCGACATTCGTTATTACGATGTTGAAATTTATTGACGCATAATGCAAATCTAATTTTCCTTTCCGCCATTATTCCGCCTACCATCTTTCCACGACTCGGGCCAGCATTTTGTGTGATGATGTCATCATTTATGTGTCGAACGCAAGTGAAATATTGAACCTCGGCGCCGTGGATACATTCGGCCTGGTGTTGAGATCGTCCTGCAAAAAGAAGCTCATGATTAACAGGCATCGAGTGCGCTAGATGACTAAAGCAGCATATAGCCCCTAAAAGCACTGTTATCACAATTTTCGAATAATTAGCCATTGTAGTGATTTGAATTACAATATCTTTATAGTTTTTTTTCGTCGTTTCGTCAGCTTCCAAGAAACTTTTCAGATATGTGGAGAAATGACACCAATCTTGCCCTTTTATAAACAACTACAGGGCATCTATACGATGGAGACCAAAGAAAACAAACAAACAAACAAGCAAATGGTATTGTTGAATCTTTCTTGATGGTGATTCACTCAAAGTACAGTTTAAGTGTATGATGTGATAACATTTAAGTGTATGCTGTGGTGACGTATAAACGCATGCGCTATGATGACGTATACGTGTTTTCTATCAGAGCATAAACTATAAGAGCATAAACACTCCTGTGTCCGCGAACCCGATGGGACACAAAGTACGGTTTAAGTCTATGTTATGCAGTTTGTGTTGACATATTAGTGTTTTCTATAAGAACACCAAGTTTCAACAAACTGAGGCCCGATGATGGGAGAAGAGAAGAATCTCTCGAAACGTAGCCAAACGCATCAACTTTCTTTCTTATAAAACACTCCTGTGTGGTCCGCGAACCCGATGGGACATTACATCATAGTTGAATACCCAATGTCTGATAAAGCACGGTCTTTAATATTGGCTTAAATGTCTAGTTCTTCTCTCTTTTTATATAAAGATGAGAACACAAAAAATGGCAATGAAAACGGATTTATTTCAGACGGTATTAAATTACGGCAATAGAACTCAAACTTGACGTGATGACGGTATTTAAAAAACCCCTACCCTCCCCCTCCCTTGGTCACCTAGTAAGTAAGTTTGCGACCGCAGTCGAGGGCGACCCGAAGGCTCCCTTTTCGAATAGCTATCTACACGAAGTTAGCCACTCTATTCCCTGGATTTCTCGACTTACCCTCGCTTTAATCCCTTAATGCTGAGTGCCAAGCAGGACAGCAGCGAGTACCAGTTTTCAAGTTTTTGGTATGGCTCGACTGGGGGTTGAACCCAAAACCTTGCGAAAGGGAGGCGAACACTCTCACCACTAGGCCACCGGTCTCCTATGCCAACCCGAGCAGCCCAAGGCAGGTTAATCTGATAGTAGATCTTGGAATATTCTGGGCACATCACGCTCTGTTCTGGAAAGCGAAAGGAATGCGATGAATATGAAGATTTGGATTTTTACAATCGCGTGTATGACCTGAGCTGAACCACTGGGTTTTATAGTGCCAAGTCCCGTGAGCGAAGCGGAAAATCTGCTTGGAGAAGTATACCCGGTACATAATAGTCAGGAGCTGAACCAGGTTGACCTATATCTACATGGAGCTTTTGCTGAAATCGATTATTTTGACTATCTGGATCATTTTAAACCTTAGTGCTATTTTTCTATGGTTGAGCATTTTTAGATATGGAGGTTTTTTCAAAGTGGCGGAGTTTTTCAAAATTATTTTATGCCATGAAAATTTCTTAATTTAATAAAAAGATATCATATAGCACCAACCCCTTACTGCTGTTTACATTTGAGGTTGATGAAATGCAATAAGGAAATGATGCATTTTGCTTACCTTGTCAACCCTATGGCGTCTTTCAAGTACCTGTATTATTTGTTAATATCCTGCTGTACACGCGAACCACTTTAAACGTCATCAGCTAAAATTTTTCTTTTGCTTTATCAATTATGATAGCATAAGTTAATACTGACTAGCCTGTACCAGGTGCCGTTCCTTGTCTGTACACCACAGACTCGATATCTACGGAAAATTCAAAACGTTCAGAGTCTATTACTTTTCGCAATTCCTAGTTTTGAATTATTCGAGTATGTAATTGCATTGGAACCTCTGTTTTGTTGTTATTCAGCAGATATACCAACTTTAAACATCTCTTCCCGAGAGGGTATGAAACTGCTTCATTGAGCCCTTTGAAGTTTTCCGTAGTAAAGTCTTTTAAACGAGTTTGGAGAACGAAGCATCGAGACAAAAAATTTTCTCTTTTATTCAAGCAATTTTTAGAGACTTTTGTACTAAAGAACGAAATGGTCTCATTTTGGCAGATAGTCAAGTGAAGTCAAGTAAAGGTATGCCTAATCGAAAAGTAAACTTGAGGGAGGTGGAAGGGTACACAAAAACACCCAACCCTTAAGGTAAGGATGTTTTTAACAAGAAAGACTACAAGAGTAGGGATTTAAAGAAACAATGAAATGTTAACTAAATATCTGGCAAATATCTATAGTAAAATTGCACTGAGAAGTGTTTTCCCCATTGAAAACTACATACTGATGTGTGATTTTGAGATTCGTTAGGTCTGAACGTAAGGTCGTTTTGAGAACCATTAGGTCTGGACGTACGGTCGTTTTGAGATCGTCCGTTAGGTTTAAACGTACGGTCGTTTCGAGAACCATTAGGTCTGAACGTACGGTCGTTTTGAGATCTAGTGTCACTGGAAATAAAGCCCTATAAAAAACGTCATCAAGGTCACAAAATGCCAGAAAAAAACTTAAAAAGTAACGAAAAGGGGAAGCTAACTTAAATGTTTTAAGGCGGAGTCAAAGTAAAAGACTCGCTGATTTTCTTCTCTACGATGAAGAGCGTTTGAAACATTCAATATTCCATTTATGGAAAGAAGCAGTTCTCTCCACGTCATAATCTCATGGGAATGATTTGTTTCATTTTTAAACGACTTGATAACGGTTCGTTTGGTTAGAATCTCATTTTACAAGATGAACCGTTTTTCTTTTCCTTAGGGCGGTACATTTTTCAAGTGCATAATCGAGTGCTTTTCAAAATGTTCAGGATGTCAAACACGCATTTAAGTGCAACAAAAAATAACAGTGTGTACTTAATCGACTTTATCTACTTTATCGGGGCGAAAAATGTCTTTACAAATTTAATCGGGGAAATTCTTTTGTCCAGGAAATATTTAAATATTCACCTACCAAAGATCAAACCATTTTCCCTGACTTAATTTTCAAACTAAAAAGGATTTTAGTCATTTATTTAGAACACTTAAGTTTGGAGAATCAATTTTGATAAAAACAATCTTTTAAAATATGATCTTTTTGGTAAGGGCAAAGAATTGGTTGAGTAAAACACTGTAGCCACTCTTCTAGGCCTGCTCCACCGGCGGGGACCGGGGCTGGGGACCATGAACTCTCCACTTTTTTGCATTAAGCAAAAGAAATTAATTTAATTTGTTATTTTTTGACAAAGAAAAACTAAAACGAAGTGATTTTAGTCGAGTGTGAGAGGTCAAAATTCAAAATTTCAGGCCCTGTATTCAGTCACTATATTTCCTGACCCGTTCACTTTCAAAATCAAGGCGCGGGTCCTGACTGTGTCTTTCAGTTTTCGGATTTTAAAGGAAAAAATTACAAATGTAAAAAAAGGTCTCCTTCGACGACACCTCATTTTGTTAGTGACGAGTAGTTAGTACACTTTATCGCAAAGTGGATACAATATCATGAGAGAGGCGGTCCTTAGCGGTTTTCAATATTTCAAACAATTTTGTCGTCAACTAAAATGAACCATCTGTTAACACTTCAAGTTGAATGTGTATATCACTTAGGATTAAAACCTTTTTTTTTTAATTCAATGTCTGTGATGGAGGAGTCTTTTCCAGAAAAATTCATCCCTTCATCCCTTCATAATGTGTTCAGTGCATATGAAGAAAACCATACTGGAGAAAAATCCAGAAAATTTTTTGGTCGAAAACCGAAGGGAGAATGTTATAGATATTGAAAACAGCTCGATACCCTACGGGGGGGGGGGGGGTTAATTTTAAGAAATCTTAAAAACTCTAAGGTCACTTTTTTCTTGATTCTCTTGGTCTGTTAAACTGACTCGATGGAGGATCATCGTCGTCGTTAATACTTTGACCTGGGGGACTGGAAAGAAGTTATACTTGAATTTCAACGAAATTGTATAGAATTATAGAAAGCATCTCAAATATTACTGACACACTTAACACTCTTAAGCCGTTGATCGATAAGGCGTTGTTATAAACTTGTATCGATATTAAGTTTAAGGAATACATTTCAACACTTTGGGTGTTTTGGTCTTAACAACAAATATTAATACTTTTGGGGTATTAAAAAATCATAAACATATTAAATAATTATTAAATCTCATTTTTTTTTTGGTTAAAGTTTATCATTGTCTGGGAATGTAAAAACGTGATCAGACCTGAAAACTATATTAACACTATCCTAAAACCCATATCAAGAAGTCAGTGCATATCCACAGCAGGACCGGAACATCGTTTTAGCGTCCAAACTACGTCGTTTTTCAAACGTCAGACCGTTATTTTGACGTTGAAACGATGTTGAAATAACGCTGTGTACCTGCTGTGTTGCGAAAAAGGATCAGGATTACAGGGTTCAAATGATTAGACAAGTACTGTTTTTCGATTGTTTTTCATTATATGTGAAGACTTACAGGATGATAGTCATTAGAGTGTTAATAAAACCCCTTGATAGACTTACGGTGGCCGAGAACTGCACAAATATTATTTCTCAATACTCAGGTTCTAAAAATACGCAAAAAAATATAAAAAGTACGCAAAAATTGTATAAAGTACGCAAAAATTATAAAAAGTACGCAAAAATTGTAGAAAGTACGCAAAAATTATAAAAAGTACGCAAAAATTATAAAAAGTACGCAAAAATTATAAAAAGTACGCTTAAGTCCATAACATCGTTATTGTAATTAAAGTTTCAATTACTCATGAAGGAATTCATGAAAAAAAATCTGTAAACGCAGAATTTTGCTAAATTTTTCAAGGAACGTTCAGTTAAAATTTGGTTTTCAAACTCGAAAATCGATTTTTGGTTGTATGTAATGCAGCCATTTCCTCTTTGATGGTCATTTGACCCACTCGTTTTACCGTTGGGTGGCCGCCAAACCGCCATCGGAATATCAGAAAAATATTGTCGATATAAATCTTTTTTAATGGGTGCAAAATGAAACCACTTGAATATTTTGGTTAAAGCAAACAAAAAAATGAAATCGAAAAAAAGTAACTTTACACTTTATCAAATTCATATCAATCAGTATACCTTAAATCTGTTGAAATCTGCATCAGTTACCTCCTGAAAAGTTATATGTCCCATATAGAGGTATGTGTAAATTGTTTTTTAAACAGGGGGTTCGACGGTGATAGATCTCTTGGATGAAATTTTGAGAGCCACGCCTCTTCTTTGCTAAACGTTAGTAATTATTATTTGTTTTCCTTTTACGGAAAAAATCAGCAATAATCAAATGTCAGAAAGGCTAATCGGATTTTGTTGCAAGCACTCATTTCATTGGCTTCTTAAATCAATAACAGGCAAGGTTTAGTCCAATCAAAGAAAAAGATTTGTAAAAAACAAATCACGAGAAACCTTATAAAAAAACTCCATCCAAACTTTTCATCCAATCAAAACAAGATTATAACAAACAAACACCCAATCATATACGATCTTATAAAAGACTCCCATGTTCCAACCCACACCGAATTCTCTCGACCTTTTCACACATCAAATATGTTGAATTGCTTTTGTGGGATACACATCAAATACAAGTGGCTTGTTAATCGCTGTTGTATATTTGGAAGATTTTTGTTGGACAGGCTGTCAAGTGCTTTCTAATACTTTTGTTAAGGGTCACGTAGTTACGTTGAATTGGTGATGGAAAAGTATTCCGAGCATTCTCTTCTTTATTTATATACTGTGTTCTTGGAGTCAGGTTTATTTTTGGATTATATTTTAGTGCAATACTATTTCATTGGGCGGAGTATTTTTTTGATTTTGTACGTGGACAGTAAGTAAGTTTGCGACCGCAGTTGAAGGCGACCCGAAGACTTTGCCACGGCATGACGTCATAGTAAACAAAATATTTTAGTGAGTTAAACCATAGTGTTTGTTTTCCCCTCAAGATAATTACATCTTATTGGCTGTACAGTATATCACATGACTTTCCTTGGCAAAGAATCTACCCGAAGGGTAGGGTAGGACGCCATTCCCTTTGTTTCTCCACTTACCCTCGCTCTAATCTCTTAATGCTAAGTGTACCAGTTTTCAAGTCTTTGGTCTGACCTGGCTGGGGGTTGAACCCACAACCTTGCGAATGGGAGGCGAACACTCTATCCACTTGGCCTGCATCGATATATTGTTTTGTACATGGACAAGTAGGCACTTTTCAAAGTGAATGAATCACCTTATTATAGAAAGTGATATTTCCAGTATTCTGATTATGGTGCTATATATTATTTTGTATTTGACAAGTCGGTTTTCACCAGGCTCATAGAAAGCCTCTTCTGGTATCTGATGATGTATAAGCACTTTAAAGAGAAATTCCCATGGGACGCTACTCTAACTTGTTTTTTTCTAATCCACCTTTTATGAGGATCCTCTATTTATGGGGTACTTGAGAGTATTGAAATACATTAAGGGAACTTATTTTGGCGAATTTGGCGAATTTGGGAAAAATTCGTCAAAATTAGTTCTCGCCAAAATTAAATATTTCGTTCACTCGCCAAAATTAGTTCTCGTCAAAATTAAAATTTTCGCTAGCTCGCCAAAATAAGTTCTCGCCAAAATTAAATTTCATTACGATTTTCGCTGCTCGCCAAAATTAGTTCTCGCGAAAATAAGTTCCCTTAATGTAGTCCTCAAAAAACCTTAGTTTTTTTAAAGCTCCAGCGGGGTGAAAGTCAAAACTTTCCGCAAACCCTTTGGGTGGGGTCAAATAGTAAAATATTTAAACCAACTGGATGGGGTCAATTGGTTAAATGGTAATGCTTTTCCAGCAGGGCCATTAAAATATATTTTTCTGTCATCGTATTTTCAGTGAGGTGGCCATTCCATTTAATTGTTACCAGGGGTGTAGAGAGGGGACATCCGATTTCCCACTGGGGTGACCAGTAGGGCGAATCCCTATGAGTCATAAAGTCTGGTATGTCTCAAATTGCAAATTTTAAGTACCGTAGTCTACTGCCATTAGCAAGGTTACGCAAGAGGATATTTAGGACCTTGGACGTGTATTGTTCGGCCTGTACATAATTCGTCCAAACAAAACTTGTAAACAAAAACTTATGTACAGGCCGATCTATACGCGTCTTAGGTCCTAAATATCCTCTTGCGTAACCTCGCAATTTTGGTAACCTTGACTGACTGACATTTTTTTCCAGAATCTACGTCTAAAAAGACTTTTTGTCAAAAATGACTGGTTTTATGATGAAAGATGTCTTGCAAAGAAAATCACCAATAGATAACTGTTCACAGCGAGGAGGTGAATACCATGAACGAAATAATGGATCGATTCAATTCTTAACAAAAACCAGCTACCCTTTTTCTTCTGGTAAGTTATAGAATTTTTTTAAGTTCGTAATTTCAGTCGACGATTTGTTTCAAAGGAGTATCAAATATTTCCAGCAAGTGAAGAAATATTCGTTGCATTTGTTGTAGAACTTTCAAAATCGAATTTCTTGGTCTAGTTTTAGTTCTTTGCATTTCACTAAATATTGCCACAGGCCATGCGAAGTTTCCAAGTTTGAATAAATGACAAAGAATCTTCTCTAGTCTATATGGTTTAGCGACGGTGGCCAAGTGGTCAGAGTGTTCGCCTCCAGTTCGACAGGTTGTCGGTTCAACCCCGGCCGGGTCAGACCAAAGACTTAATAACTGGAACTCGCTGCTATCCTGCTTGACTCAACATTAAGAGATTAGAGCGAGGGTAAGTGGAGAAGTCCTGGAAAAGAAGTAGTGCCCTCCCCTACCTTCGGGTAGATGGCTATTCGAAAAGGGAGCCTTCGGATCGCCCCCAACTGCGGACGCAAACTTACTTACTTATATGGTTTATATATAATTTTATTATAGAACTTGGTACAAGATCAACAAAAGAATTTCAAAAATCTCTCCACCATCTTGTCGCCAATAATGAAAGTCTCCGACGTTTAACACCTTTCGAATATTTCTCAATACGCAAAACTACTGACCATCACCATCCCAACACAAATGCCATCCCATCTGCACGCCAAGAGTCCACCCATTTACATCAATGCTACTGCTGCTCGGTAACATCGTATACGCATGCGTCCCAGTTTTACGGCTGCGGCACAAGTAAACATTACTCTAGATATCATTACCCTCACAAATGTGGTGGTAAAAAGAAGCGAAGGAATTTGTTTTCACGTTATCAGACATTGCAATTGGAAAGTCGTTTTCACAAGCAACGTTACCTGTCAGCCGTCGAAAGAGAACACTTAGCTTCCATCTTGAACTTAACGGCTACTCAGGTTGGTAAACTTTATATAGTAGACCCCTTTCTTAATTTTTCAGCTTGTTTTGATTTTCTCGCTTAGCCTTCTTTTCTGTATGGTATGGTATTATCTGGAATAAATGAGACAGAATTTGGAGGCCTATTGCCCAAATAAGCATTTATGTTTTAGGCTAAACAAGGTCATCCAAAACATATCACATCACAGGAAATAGGTCTATGGAATATATTTATTTAGACATCTTGTGGGCTATATGGTTCGAATAGTCAATTGCGATGAATATAATTTGAAGTGGCTAAATCACGTTGTTGAATTTATGGCCAAATAAAACAGTAGAGTTTGAAAAAAAATCGGTCAAAAAGGCTGGAATTTCTTCTTTGGAAAACAACACTTGGAAGAAGGCGACTGGGTTGTAACTTGTCGTAACTTGTCTAATTTCTACGAAAATTCAAACGTTTATTTCCGTAAAGGGTCTGTTCCCATTCGCAATTTCTAGTTTGAGATTTTTTAAACTAAGCGTAAACAAGTGTGATGAAGCACTGGTAAAGTTTTGCAAGAGATTGAAGCGGCAGCAAAAACAATAATTTTCTACACCTTTTTTGCGCGGGAAATTTACGGCAAAACAGACAATCTGTACATAGTATACTAACGAAGAATAAACGCGAGGCAATACCCTGGTACAGAATGGGTTGTAATAGAACAGTAACTTTGATATCTCATTATTTAAGGTCAAGATTTGGTTCCAGAACCACCGCTACAAGCATAAGCGATACGAACAAAGCGCCAAATACGTCGAAAACGGAAATGAACGACTCGAACAGGGCGCTGAATACGCAGAATTCGATATCGAATGCACTAAAGGTGACGATGAAGTGCGGAATACAGAAAAACATTTCACTGGCGAGAGTTATGAGGTGCCGTATGGCGAAAAATGTTCCTCGTTTTCACCAATGAGTTTTAGTTTTGAAGAAGGTCATAAGTCTGGAGAAAGCTTTCATCCTCAAAAGAATTCCATGGTAGTACAGATAAACACAAATGGCAACAATGCTTTTCACAGTCTTGGAAAACATTTGACTTCTTCGGTTGATAATGAGTTGGTATCTGAAGAAAGAATATCTAGAGATGTGGCTGCAATTTGGAGACCTTTTTAAATGATATTACATTGATGCACGACCGGGAAATTCTTTCTAGCACTGATTCAGTTATCTTTAGGGCCCTACACACAAATGCTTTTATGGCGACTAGGAAAAATGCTAGGTTAATTTTCAAAATAAGTTTTTTTGCTGATGTGGTCTTTACTGAAAGAAGTCGAGTCATATTTGCGGAACGTAGCGAGCGTTAGCAAGCGGAGTGGAGCTCTTTTCCTAAAATGCGCGAAAGAAATTCTATCTATGTTGGTGAAAACGAAAGTGTGCGCCGAAAATATAACATTTGCTTTTATTCGGGGTTTTATGCAGAACAAAAAAAATGATTTTATTGAATAAAAATGTTGTTGTACATTGAAAAACATTTTTTATTTTTAAGTTTAAAGTTTAGGTATTTTATGGTGAAGCAAATATTCTTACAGAAACTTACTCTATGTATGTTTGTCGACAACGCTAATATTAAATACTGAGAAAGCTCCGACTTTTTCATTCCTTCGATAGTTCTTTATATTGGATGAATCTAAGTATATAGTGCATGCGATAATTCACAACAACAAAGATGCATGGCTGACTGATGGTAATTCTTGTATTTTGCTTAGTTGTTGCTTCTTTAGTCCATTTCTTGTTGAATATTCTTTTGATTTTATACAAGTGAGGTATTTTTATGTAATGATGTATCTTTTTGTGCACTAACTTTAATTTTTACCTGTTTATTTCTGCCAATGCAAATTTTGTGCAAAGTGCAGAAAATTTAACAATCCTGGGAATTGTTTTTCTGCAATTTGAGTTTTTGGTGCTGATTGGCAAAAGTATTCTATCAGGTATGTCAATTATTTACCATTATGTTTCTTAAGGTAAGGCTGGATTAGGGTTAGCTGTGACTTTCATTAAAAGTGTCCTGCACTAAAAATATATCATGTATATTTTCCTGTTGTACAGACTCGAAGTTAAGTGATGGTGTGTATCTGTATCAAAGTGGGTGGAACCGCAGGATCTCCTCATGCTATATGAAAAAGTAAATTCACGCTCTTTCCTTTTACTAAAAATTTTGCTTCTCGCCTGGGTTAAAATACTTGTTTTACAAAAAAACTACGCTTCTTTGTCTTCAAAAGCCACCACGACCCACGGTGTGGCCCGAACATTTTCGGGCCTGTTCAGACCATTTCATTTGGGCTTCAAAATAAAACTCTGCAATTAGTCTTGAAATTACACGTCGGCTGGGATTTTCATTCCCCAAAAGCTGGACCGAACTTGGCCTGAGATTGTGCGGGCCATGCTCGGGGCCTTTCCAATTTTAATGTTCAGGGCACACCATGGGTTGTAAACCACCTTGTAACCACTTTCTGTAAATTCTGTGGACTTTGGAAAGATCTTTTGATAGGCAATTTATGCAATATAAAGTAATTACCTAACCGTAATCAATAAATTGATGTATTACGCTTTAATATTGCCTTTGTACATTTTGTACCGTCAGGTTGGATAATCCTGACCACACCTTTCTAATCCAGGATTAGCCAACCTGACGGTACACATGAATTTAGACACATGAATAAAGATTCTTTAATTGAACACTTTGATCAAATCAGAGGTGGATACATAAGTTACTCTATATCTTTTTGACAGAGAGTGTTGACTTCCAAATAAGGAATATATGAGCAAAAGCAAAAATGTCTGAGAATTCTCTGTATCCGCCACCTGCCAAAGGAATTTTCTAAGATTAAGTTTAGCTTTTTAGAATTATTGATGTTAATTCCAAGGGTGTTGATTGTCATCTAGATATTTGTGATATTAAAAGCCAATACAATAGGCTTTGAAAGGTCAAAAAATTAAGAACATGTTAAGAACATTCGGGGGCTTCAAGAAATAAGAACTTTTTTTTTATTACTATTTTGTACATATGTTTTGATAAAAAGAGTTTGTTTTCTAAAATATTTCCAGGTTAAAAGTACATAATACAGTATGTAATGCTAATTGGTGTAGCAATCCGATAGTTTTTTTGAAGCCAGCTGACTCAAAAAGTGAGGAAAATAGTGTTTAAAGCCAATTAAGTCCCCTATCTGTAAATTTTTGAGACTCAAATTAAAAGACTTGATTAAGAACATTTTAAGGCTTGAAACCAAAAAAGCTAAGAACTTTGAAGGCTTCCTCGAATTTGGATGTTCTTATAAACATTTCGCTTAGCGAAAACAGGAACCATCGTTCTGCAACCTCTTTCACGTTGATTTCTGTTTCGTTCCGTTCCGTTCCCCCGGGCTTGCTCAGAGATAATTAAGCATGATCACTGTTAGCTGAACCGCGAAATTAAATGCCGCGAAATTTTCTTCCCGCAAAATTTTCTTCCCTTAAGGTAGATATGCCCTCCGATGTCTCGGAATGGGTTCTACCCACTAGGGAGTAGGAATCTCAACGCTGCCAGACATTGCAACCCTGCGGTTGCGAGCCGCAGAGCCATGGCGTATACAGGCAGAGAACTACACGGGATAACATACTGTTGCAGGTGTAGAACCTCGTGAGTACCGCCGCACACCACACCACAATGTCTGGAATATCTACCCACACTCTTGTATCAGAGTTATGGTACCCAATTTTCCTCACATGGCATGG
>JAUJPO010084438.1:0-10275 GCA_032270745.1 Tiaropsis multicirrata | reverse complement strand
AAAAAACTATATAGAAGACTTTTAAGCGAGTATAGCCGATTTCTGTACTGATCTGAAGATATTTGACCTCAAAGATGACTTTTCTGAGCTTTTTCGCCAATTTAGATCATTTTTCGGTACTTTATCATCTAATAAAAAACAGACCTAGGGAAGATATTATTAACGTGATCAATAAGTGATCAACTAGATGAAATGTCCCTCAGCCCCCCGCCCTCGTCAAAATTGTAAAAAAAAAGGAAATAAACTTGCCATTAAGATTGTCAATAAGTGCACTTATATCTTCGTCTCTTTTTAATAAAATCATTATCCCATGTATTTACAAAAGTTTAAAATTTCTCATTGTTAGCGACTACTAGGTCAATCAGGAAAGGGGGACCCAAAATGGAAGCAATTTACAATGTGTCTGGAAAATATCAATAAAAAAGCCTTCTAACTCTCAGTAACGATTTTTATGATGTAAATGTTCCGCAAAGAAGAATTCCTTTGTGCAGCAACCTTTTAGATTTTAAATTTGTTCAAAATGTGTCCCCTTTTTTGCCGGATGCAATGAGTGTATTTTCCAACGAAAATCAGGAGTAAAAGAACTTTTACAGTCTACGCAGCAGAGGCAGACGGCTTTACGACGTTGTTTTAATCACGTCTTGTGTCTGCTTGAGTTCCCCATCACCTAGATCGACTACAAAATAAAATTACAAAGGGATCATCAATATATACAAATTTACTCTCTTTCAAAAATATACAAAAAATTAGACAAATAAAACGTGCATAAATTATGGGTTAAAAAAATTAAATAAATATAAAATTTTGGACTGAATTTTATAAAGCTTCCTTCTAAGGGGCATAAAATAATCCAATATTAAGGGTGGTTGGTAGTTTTCAATGCTGAATACTCTCTTCAAAACCCTATTAAGAGATAATTCATCATAGTTTTTTCTTATCAGTGGAATCCAATGAACTTGGAGGTCCTCCAGAGGAACTAGAACCGTCAGACGAGCCAGGTTTATCAGATAAAGAACCATTTTTCTTGATTTTCATCGTGTATCCATGCAACGTGTCAATAGCTTTTTCCGCCATTTCCCAAGCTTCGCGATCCAAACAGTTGTCATGGAGATAAGCTAACACTTCAATAATGCCAACAGCTAGAACGTCTTGTCTGGTGACGTGAAAAGAAAGCAAATTTAGCAAAATTAAAATAAACGGCAGTCATTTGTAAGCTCTTGTAACGGTTAGAACCGACACTTTTCATGCGTTTATCAAATGTGAAAATGTGAAAATGAAAAAATGGTTAATGGTTAATTTGGGAATTGAGCAATAAAAATAAAATGTAAACATTATAGAAATCATCTATAGCCACACACACTCACCTGTTTTCACAATTCTCCAATGTTGCAAGAATGATTTTGGCGACAACACTTTGAAGAACTGGGTCAGGATTGTAAGCAAGTTGCAACAAACCGTCTTTGAAACCATTTTGAGCAATCAATTGATCACATGTCTGTGGAAGGGAAACACATCTTTAATGAAACAGTGGTTGAGATAGAGAAGAACTAAATGTCTCGTAAAATTAAGCGTCAAAACTCGAGCTGGTACTTCTTATAGTGGACAGAGGGGTAATCAACCCCTATCAAAAACAGCACCCTCTCTTTTGGTCAAGTGCCCTCTTAAGATTTAAAAAATTATTTCTTCATCTAATCATTGCCCTGCCTTGGAAGAGTTTCTGAAGTGGCTAATTTAGTAAAAAGATAAACAGAGAGAAAGTCCACTATGCTTTTATATTGGAGTATAAAGTCTTAACTTTCAATGGAAAATTAGATTTTTCTGTTCTTTAAAGCAGCAGTATCGGAGTCGTATAATAGGGAAAGTTCCTACCTCAGGTGTTTCTGCGTAGTAAAGCAAAATCTTTCCAGATAACAGACAAAGCTGGTCATCAGCTGAATTGAACGGCACTTCTATCAAATATGTCAACAAGTCGTCCTAAACAAAGAAGAAAAGTTACAAAGTTGAAAAGAGCCCATGGAGGGGGGGGGTACTTAGGCAATAAAGGGGAGTGTGCCCCTGGTCAGGGTACTTTTTTCGGCTCTTATGAATCCCTGGTAGTGTGGCAAAAAAAAAACACAAAAATGGAAAATCGATCCCTACGAGGGACAAAAATATGGAAATTTGAGGAAAATAAAGATTTGACAAACCCGAACGTACCAAAATAGCATCTCCGCAGATAAGTTTTACGGGAAATTGTCGGCAAAACAGACAATGGACACAGAATATACTAACGAATGAAAATATGTGATGAGGTGAGGGTTCATAGTATTGTCTTACCCGCGTGACGACGAATTCGGGATTTTCAATGGCAAGAAGCTCCAATGTTTGTAAACCAAGTCGTTTTGTTTCGTCATCCTTCGATTTCATCAAATGGATCAGGGCAGATGCTAAAATATATTATGAAAACAATAAATAAACGAAGGTGGCCACTCAAAAAACCAAGTCAAATTCAAGGACTTTTCAAGGACTTTTTCATATTTTTCGAGGACGGTTGGATGAAGGTTCTTAATATTCCAGAATAGAATATGACCCAAAAACAGTCTACTTAAAGTCAATGTTTCCCTCTTTAGAATGCTTCAAAACTGCCATATTTCAAAATAAAGTTACATTCGATTCGAATTTTCAGGACTTTGGTGAGTTTGCAGAATATTCATTATTTGCTCAACACATGTTCAAAAATAAATGTCTCAAAACCTAACTGCAACATACCTGAAGTTGAATCGGAGGCAAGTTGAGCACGTATTTCAGGGTTAAAAGATAGTTCCAAATAGATACCAGCAATGATTTGACCAGCTTGTGAAGGAGCTGAAAAAACAAATAATAAAGTTACAGTGTCTCATCCGTATGAGAGGAAGTCCTCATAATGATCCGTATCCAAATTACAGTGCAAAAACTCGTTTAATCAGGCATCACATTCCAAAATGTTGTCAAACCGCAATCGCGATCACTTTCACTTTCACTTTCACTTTCAATCAATCAAGCAAGCAATCAAGCAATAAAGCAAGCAATAAAGCAATAAAGCAATAAAGCAAGCAAGCAATCAAGCAAGCAAGCAAGCAATCAAGCAAGCAAGCAATCAATCACGCAAACCCCTAACGTTCCATATAATGAAGTTATCTATACAAGGGTTCCCTTTTAAAATAAAAAGCAGGACGAGTTGACTATTTGATTATACTATAAACTAACAATCAAATAACATTTATGTACCTTTTCTTGTGGCACTTGCCAAATCATACAGTCTGAAAAACAAACAACCATTATGGTGAACAAAAGTAGTTTACGCTAATATACAGTACTAAAATCGAGATAGGACAAAATGCCTTAGCATGACGACCTAGTTTCCATCTCACACCCCTGTCTCTGATAAAAGGGACCGTTTTTCACCCCAGAGAAAATGGTCACCCCAGTGCTAGATCAAATGTTCTCTCTCACTCCAGTGTTAAAACAAAGACATACAAAGAACAACCCCACTGGAAAAAAACAATACCATTTGAGTCAAACCAGAGTGTTTCAAAAATTTCAGTTTCACTATATTTAGCTTTTGGTATTAACTTGGTACTGGGGCACAGAGACAGGGGTGTTCTCTTTGTTCATTTTAGAAAAAGCTTCCATTTTGAGTATCCGACAATAGAATTTAACAGTACCAACCCCCGAGAATTTCAGAAATAAGTCACCGTCTTCGGTAACTAGACGACTAGAATTATAAAATAAGGAAGACGAAGTATCGAACAAAGATTTATTGACTACAAAGCTCCACGATTGTTACCCCCGCTGATAAAATTACGTCATACACGACTCCAGGTCAATCCTCACCCGTCTTCGGCAACTAGTGCGTGTTTATTGGTGTCGCTATCAGCCACAATATAGGAGATAGCCATCACCGCTTCGTTCATCAAACGTTGACTGTTGCTATGCAACAAGGCGCAAAGTGTCCGTGCACCACCAATCTCAATAAACTGGTCCTGAAAAAAAAAATGATGAGATTCAAATTTAAGTTATATTTTGAGCTAGAGGAGGGACTTTAGAAGAGAAAAACTACTTTATTGCATGAAAAATTCGCAGTCACGTTAAAAAAATTAAAGTGCCACGAAATGTGGTTGGGTTGGAGTTGAAAGGTGGTTGACCCTCATTGGAACAGAAACTTTACAGGGAATACAATGGGAATCCTTACATCATCCAAAAGTTAAGTTAAGTACTTTTTGGCGGAATTTGACCCAGTGACGTTACCAAAAACCCTCTATATAGATAAAAAACAATTTGTAAATACTGTAAACGGTATCTTGATATTAAAGAGAGCAAAGCGATGTTGTTTTAGCGACATTGAGGCCCGTGGGGCCTCTATGTCGTGCCAGCGGCATGCGACGCTGGCTTGCCAGCTAGTATTATATTATTGTCCTTATTTTCATCACCTCTTCTGATCCTTGTGCTTCAATTATATTAGATTATTATTTATCTTTTAAAAAAGTTACACAGTTATTTCTCTATATGTAAGTAACTTCATTCTTTTGGGTCAGGGCTGGAGGGGTTACGAATATTTCCAAGATTTCGGCCTTTAGAGTTGCTTATGAATTTCGAAGTAGAAAAAATATTTTAGCAACTTTTTTAAATGATTTTGCTTTGATAAAATTCTGAAAAGAAACCTATTCTGTAAAACCTAATTAAATTAAGGAAAGAAATTTTCGCGAAATTAAATTCCGCGAAGCACGGAAAAATAAATTTGCGAAATATTTACCCCCTAAATTTGACCTTTTTAGCACATAATTCCATAATTCGTAAAATTCAATTCCGCGAATTTTTCTATTATGAAACTCTGAATCGCGAAGGTACGTTGTTTTCCGAAAAACCAATGGTTAGAAAGAAACACCCGAAGTCATAGAAAAACATTAGTATTTAGTATTGGAATTTAAAAGAAAAATGAATTGATACCTGTATCTGGCTGACAGTCAAAAGTTCAGCAAGTGCTTCCGTTGCATACTCTTGTGTTGTCTGTTGATTAAAAGCAAATATAATACCTTAAGAAATCATTCCTCTAGCTTGTACCAGACAGTACATTTAGGTCTCTTTTTTTACTGATAGCATTAAGAGTGTGGTACAGGCTAGATTTTTTACATTAAAAATAATTATTAAAGTTGCCAATAAAAACAAATCAGTCAAATCAGAATTTTTTCACTTAAGATTTAGTTTTTGAAAATTAGGTCCCGACCTTTTTATCTTTATTTTAACGATTTTCCGCTTTCCAAGTTTCCCGTTCAATCAGTCATTCGGATTCATAAGTTTCGGATTCATTTATAAATGTTGTAGTTACATATAACTCATCTTCCAATTTGAGACCACATCGTTCATTAGCACAAGTCCACAACCTCGAAGTTGTGGACCTGCCAATTTGAGACTTTCCGTAGTAAAGTCTCTTAAACGAGTTTGAAGAACCAAGCATCGAGACAAAAGTTTGTCTCTTTTATTCAAGCGATTTTTAGAGACTTTCGTACTAAAGAACTCAAACTGAAAGATGAATGTTAAATTTTGTGAAGAAATTTCTGACCTCATCGGAGCATAGTGCCAATGTCATCAAAACTTGCAGCCTAAAATAGAGTAAAATACAATCGGATTAATTTTTTTGCGAGATAAATTTTGGAGAATTCCATTCCATGGAACGTCGAGCCGCGAAATTATATCTACACAAAAGTTTTAAAAGCTGTTTGTTCAAGAAAAAAGATACTTAGTCAAAACCATGCCATTTTGGTAAAAATATGTACATTTTCTAGGATCACTTGCGAGATTGAATTCCATTCAAACTGCTCACTCACAATTTTGCGAATTTTTGAGCTCGCGAAACTTAATCAGGTTGAAAAGTACCAGATCACAAACTAAAAAAGTATCGTCAAACTTATACTCGTATTTCTAAATTCGGACGGTAACCATTCTTTATCCAGATATCCCAGTGAACACAGAACGTCATTTTGACATCCGAAAAACGTCACACGGACGTCAACGTCTCGTGTTTACTGGGGTATAGTATCTTTTCCAGTTATAAAGCGAGAAGTTCAGGACATTAAAAAATACATATTTGGAGACGTAATAAAGTACCCTTCATTGTCGACAATCTTTTTCTTGGCATCTTCACCGGTAGCAGCAAGACTTGCAAGCTCAAACGCTGCGTTACGACGTTCTTTTAGCCTGAAATAAATTACAAAAATAATTACATAACCGTTTAATAACAACCCAGCAGGAACGGAACGTTGTTTTAACGTCCAAATTGAGCCCATGTCGTTCTTTAGTACAAAAGTCTCTAAAAATTGCTTGAATAAAAGAGACAAATTTTTGTCTCGATGCTTTGCTCTCCTAACTCGATTAAGAGACTTTACACCGGAAAACTTCAATGGGCTCAATTTGGCAGCTCCACAACCTCATAATTAGAAGAAGGAATAGACTCACTCCCTCACTCCCGGCTCAGCCGACAGATGATTATACTTACTTAAACTAATTTCAAATTTTCACTCACAGCATAGTGATTTTGTCTCTATCGCACAGCTCTTATATGGGGGGGGGGGGGGAGGGGCGGTTCAGCTTTTACGGAGGAACGGAATTGACCTTTTTTTGTCCCGGATTACGGAATTTTACAAAAAAATAGACGGTATGCCGAAAGTTCATATATTGCCGGTGACAGAAAATCAGCCGATATTTAGTCGGTATTTCGGAATTTTACAAAAGAATTGACGGTATTTCGGAATTTTCCTTTCTGCCGGTGACGGAAAATCAGACGCTAAAAATCGGTATGACGGTGTTGTCATATCTGAACATATCATTTAATATTGAATTTTCAATATACTATAGTTTACAATGTTATCCTAATGGCATAGTTTATACATTTATATAGTTGTTTTTGTAAATTTGTATATTTTATGTCACTGTCAGACAATTGTTGAGCCCCCCCCCCCCAGCGGTTGGCGTGATGGCGTGATCAAAGGTTTTTTTTACGGTGTGATTGCGTGAAATTCCAAAAGAAAATGGCGTGATAGCGTGAAATCGAGTTCTGGCGTGGTCGTGAAATTAAGCAAATCTAGGCGTGATGGCGTGAAATTTACTGTTCAGTGTGATCGTGAAATCTAATGTCTTTGTGTGATACATAGACTTGTTGTATAGAGACTTGCTGTGCTTTCTAATTCAAGGCCATTTAAGCCAATTAAGAGGCCCTAATTTACAAAAATTATTTTGGCCCGTCAGCCCAATCATGGTGGGACCTCCTTATTTCTCCAGTCCCTCTATTAATTTGTTATGAGCAAGAGGCTTTAATGTTTTAAAACATTCCATAGCTATGTTGCTTTAAATTTTGCTGACTATGCGGTGTTTTATTTTATATGATAGCCTTTTTGAACCGGTCTTAGATTTATTGGTGGAAGACTGCCTTTTCTTTTAATTAGAGGCCATTTTAGCCAATCCAGAGGTTTTAATTTTCAAAATTTTCTTTACCCGTCGGCCCCAATCATGGTGGGGCCTCCTTAGACACTAAATTCCATATGAAAAGTCCCTGTTAAAGGATTTTGGTATCACTGTTTACCATCGATTTTCAAAAACCTGACATTGCAATTTAAAGCGTTTTTAAAATATCAAGGCAATTCCAAAAACCTTCAGTAAATAAGGTCTTAGGTTGAGTTTTTTCATCAATATCATAAAAACACACTGTCTCTCTTGTGCCACAGCCAGTTGGTACCAAAATCTCAATGAGATGAAAATGTACTGGGTTGGGTCAAATGGCATTGTTCTTCCAATGTGTCAAAAAAAGAGGCGAGGAGCGATTTTTGACTGGGATAGCCGCCTCTGTGGTCCATCGAGTCGTAGGGTCGTAAAGCATGGAAACAGCCCTTACTGAAGGTTAGATATAAGTTATTGCTATAATATGACATAAACGTAACGTTAACTGTAACATAAATCGATTTCGATCAAAATTCGGGCGTAAAAATTTGATTTTCAGGCGTGAAATCGCGAAAAAGTTGGCTTGATGGCGTGAATTTTGGGGTCAATGGCGGGGAGGGGGGCTCATTGTTTCAAATAATATGCCGGAGACGGAATTATAGTTTTAAAGTGTCTGGAATTACGGAATTCCAGCCAAAATTGGACGGAATGACGGAATTGGGGACCCCTTGAAACCCCCCCCCCCCCCACTTAAGAGACCCATTAAATCCAATGAGGATATCAAAATCGTAATTTTTTCACTGGGTATTTAAAATTTTATTTTTCGTTGTTCGGAAAAGTTGATGAGGATATGACATACACTTTAGTCGATCAAAATTTTCGGTGAGGATATCAAATGTTCTTTGTTTTCCAATGGTGATTGGCCTTTTTCTATTGGGGACGAATTGCTATGTTTATTTTCCACCGATTTTACCAGCATGTTACCAATTAAACAACTAGCATTGGAGCAAGGATATATAATAGAACTCTGGATAAACATCTTATAAAACGGTGGAGAACAAGGCATTGTTTATCTATTGTTTCGGAAAACAATTGATGTTCCAGCCTTGTCTGCAAAGGACAGCTGTCATGACCTCTCGAAGATCATTGATAATTTTGACAAATGTTTAATAAACTTTTCTCTTTAAAAATCCATATTTCTTCTTGTCTTTAAGAATCAAAAAAAAAAATCTCTAAGCCTTTCACTCGTTGAGTGTCAATATTCACATGACATATTTCAATATCTTGGCTTTATAATGGTATAAAAATGTTTTTGTGGCACGCGGTGGCATGGTGGTTTTAATAAGGGCTTAAGTATAAAAGTTTCTGATGTCATCATATAATTTCGCATATCTGAAATAGCTAATAAATAAATCTGACCAAACAACAAGCACCAACCAGAAGCAGCCAGCGAGCCATTTTTACGAAATATCTGTTGATATTTTTTAGGAGACATTTTTTTTCTAAAAACGGCCAACAGATCCTTTTTTCTAGGGGAGCAAGTTTTCTTCAAACTATCTGTTGACCAATTTCTAGGAGATGACGTCATTGTCGGCCAACAGATCAAAATTCTAAACTAATTTTCTTATTTTTGGGTCTGTGTACTATCTGTTCACCAATTTATGATTCACCCATTAGAAAATAAGGATCAAGTGCAGTTTCAATGATCCCTGGTTGGATTCATAAACAGTTTAAGTATATCCCTGGAAATAAAAAATACAGAGCGACAGGAATACTCCTCCCCTTTCCACTGTTTAAGAATGTCCCCTTTCGACAGTTTAAGAAAGTCCACTGTTTTCTAATGGGTGAATCATGAATAAGTGAACAGATAGTCAAATCCTTATTTTAATATGAGTGATATTCAAAGGCGAACAAATCTAAATTTCTAGCAGGGCCAACATATAGCTAAATCCTTAAACATTCTCACAAATCTTTATTTTTTATAAGTGATATTCCAAAAGGCGAACAACAAATAAAATTTTCTAGGAGGGCCAACAGAGAGTCAAATCCTTAAACGTCCTCGTGAAATTACAAAGATGAACAGATAAAAAATTCTAGGAGAGGGCATGTGAAACTAGGCTTATATTTATGAAGGACAACGGATCAATATTTCTAGGATTGAGACTTTTTCGACTTTTGACCAATGGATCGAAATTTCTAGGTCAACTATACCTGGCCAACAAATGTTCAAAAAAAGGTCGTCGCTGGATGCTTTTGAAGCACACAACCTACAACATAAACAATACTCACACAGAAAAGATATTATTTCGAGACTCTAAACACAAACAAATATGAGAACTCAAACAATGCAACACACAAACGAGATATCTCTAGCAATTAATTCCATGATTTATGCCCTCTGATGACTATTTGGGAATAGACCTTTTCATAAAATACGTCACGACCAACGACTGCCTCGGTTTCATACAAGACTTACTTTTTCTTCAAGATCTTGAAGAAATGCTCTGATTGGCTGAAATCGACTATTGTTTTTATGCACGAGTGAAATTCGTGCAATTTGATTGGTTTAATTTCTCAACCGTCATTTTTGGTAGGGAACTCAAACTGTAAAATGTTACCACACTAATTATTTTCATATGTGCTTTGTGAAATTGGGAAAAGTTGGTATGGGTCCAGAAAAACTTATTTTATGATATTTTTTGCAGCTCTTATAAAGTGAGAGAAATAATCATTTAAATTGTGAATTTACTTACCTTAAGGGAAGAAAATTTCGCGGCATTTAATTTCGCGGTTCAGACCTTGCAAATTAAATATTTCGCGGAATTT